>APFE030420245.1:44796-110025 GCA_000404065.3 Pinus taeda | reverse complement strand
CTGACATGATAATGAAAACCCTATGAATGATGATAGACTCAGCTGAATGATGACATAGACTGACATTTGGGCAACTTTGAAAAGAATGAGAGCAAACCCTAGACCAATGCCTAGTGACCAAATTTTGCTTGTAAACTCTTTGAAATGACAAAATTTGACCTTGACACTTCAAAATAACTTTGTAAGAGCATATTTGATCACTAGAGGAAGGCTGGAAAGACTGACACTAACAAGCTTGAGAAGAAAAAGAGGGGTTACGCCATCAGTAGTATCAAGGATAAAGGGGTGCGCATAGCCACCCAACTCCTAGTTGAGAAGGTAATGAGAAAATGTCGCAGTGATGAAGCACCAGCTCTGGTAGTTACATTGGCCGAACAATGTGCAGAGGGGGTCCAATTCAACTGGGCTGAGTTCCTCTACGAGGAATTCTTGATCAACTGCAAGGAAGCCCAGGAGCAGGGTAAGACCTTCCACTACGTGTGGTTTCTCTTGTCCATTTTGCTAGTAGCAGGAGAACTACCGGAGGGCAGTCAATTCCTAAGCATTGAGTGTGATTTACCAGAGGCCGCGAAGTATGCGTCGCTCTGGGCTACCAAGGACATGAAGCGGATTTGTGATACAAAGATTTTCTGGGTGCTCATGGAGGCAAGCATCCAGATGTGGATTAATAGGAAGCTGCGCCTGTCTCCCACAATGCACAATAGCCTGTGGAGCTTTGAAGACTTCAAGGCAGACATGCATAATATTTACATCAAGGCGCGAAAGGATCTGGTGCAACAGTGGACAAAGCTCCCATTCATAGCCACTGATGATGCGATCTTTACAATGTTAGAATCATGGCCTCTTGAATGGCGCGCCCTAGATTTGGTGGAGTTGGATAAGACAACAGTGCAGAAAAGGAAGGATGATGCCAAGCAGCACATCACCCAACTGGCTAAGAAAATGTGCAACGAAAAAGCGACAGTTGAGGTCAGGGCAGCCTGTGAAGTAGCACAGGAAGTCGCAGAGAAGAAGAAGGCAGCCGAAACAACAGTAGCATAGACCGTAGAGGCTGAAACAGTGCAGGCAGAGGAGGGCCAATCAATGTCTACAAAATAGGAGGCAAAGGAAATAGACTTTGCAGAAGAGAGCGCAGACCCAGGAACCACCTCGACCCAACTCAAACGGCCACGTGTCATAGAAAGATCATGTCCCAGAAAAAAGGTCAAGGCTTTGAAGCTAGCCATAGACCCAATCACCTTAACTGAAGGTGACCTCCATGACATCGGTGAGACGGTTGATGATGTCACTAGTAAAGCACTCCAAGACTTCATGATGGAGTAGCAGAATGTGTTGGGGGCCCTCAGGATGTAGCTGCAGGAGTTAAAGGTGTGGCCCCCTCAGAAAGGTATCCTATCTATCCACGTAGCAATGGACACTTCAACAACAGAATAGATGTTGTGTGCGAGGATGGCCAACACAATAGTGTTGCCAAAAGGTGCATTGGTATCAGTAGATGCGATGGGCCAAATAACGGTTAGCATGATGAAAGGCCTTGGCCTTAATCTAGCTTCCCTTCCCTGAGAAATGTTGTATCATCTACCAGATGGAATAACAGCAGAGCTGCATGCCATGGAGAGCCACGCAATCCAGGTTTTGATCGAGCAGAAGATTAATATAGAACAACTTATCTTGCAGCGTGACGAGTCGGTGTCGTAGAACAAACAATTGGTGTAAACGATAGATGATTTTTGCTGACACATCCCAGAGTTGGCTATCACAATAGATCTACCGGTAGAAGTATGGATTCATAGTCTAGCAAGTGGAGTCCACGATGCTAGAGAAGAGACAACAAAGGTGTAGCTAGAGCTAAATCTCCAGATTGCCGAACTACGATTGAAGGCATAGCCTTCCACTCCCCCAGAGGTCAGAGAATAGTGTGCCAACACTATTGTAGTAGGGATGGAAGAGATTGGAGGTGTAGTGCACAACTGTACCACCATGTTGGAGCAAGCGCTTGAGGTCCTCACGACATTATAGGAGGACCCCAACATTCAGCGGCTAGAGACAGAGGCATGTGAGCTACAACAACAATATGACAACATCAGAGGGACTGCGCAGACAATAGTCCTTACTCAACGACTTACAAAGATACAACAAGCCAAGGCATTGAAAGAGCAAGTGGACACTCCGTGCCATAAGCAATTTGTTCTTAAAGCACACATCCAGCCAATTGGATTGGTGAAGCCTTCACAATCACAACAGACATCAAAGGAAATCTCGTGCAGATTAAGGGGATGCAGGTACAGATGTAGCGCAGCATGCTGGAAACAGAGGACTCAGAAGACAAAATGCAGCAGGTGCAGCAGGCAGCAGCCCAGTGCACTACCGACATTCAGGCTGTTCGGGTCTAGTTGGAGGGATTCCGCACCAAGATTGCCGCATCGATAGAGTGACTCGAGGGTGAGTCATGATGTTTGTGTTAGGGGCCTGTTGGGCATGGAATGCCCCCACAACATGTTTTGGGGCTCAAAGCCCAAGTTTTTTCAAATATGTTGTAAGACTTCGTGAATTATGGGCACAAAGCGCAAATTGTATATTGAGTCATAGGGTTCTCCACCCTAAGTGTTGTAATGTAATGTAATGTCATGTCGGCCTACCCATGGTCCGTGGACCATGGGATTGTATAAATAGAGTGAGGCTCTAAGTTTTAAAGAGAGCTAATTGAATAAGAAGAGAGATGGATTAGTGTAATGATCTAATAACAGATAGAGAAGAAGTCTAAGTGTATTGGGTCATAGCAGTAGGAAGAGGCTCTGCAGCTGAGTGCGCAGAGGACTAGTAGAGTACACAGCTGAGTGCGTGAACCCCTACAACTGAGTGTGCAAGGCGAAGTGAAGTCTATAACCCAAGAAGAAGAGTAATAAGGAGAAGTTTGATTCTAAATATTGTGTAGCTAGTTTTGTATGATTTTCTATGCATTTATACTGTGTTGTTTATCGCGCACACTTATATGAATATTGAACATTGTTAAGTATAATTGGGCTCATACAGATAAGTTAAGTAATCAAATAATATCGGGTTAAGAAATTGGGTAATAACACAGATCGCACCTCGAACAGAGTCGTGCAAAGGCAGCATTGTAGGTTGTGAGGTACTGGAAGGTGCATGTAGCGACGTGTGCACAGGGTAAAACTACGGACAATTGACAAACCATCAGACATCTCTAGGGTGCAGAAACCTGGTTCTAGCACCCACCCATAATACTTAGGGTGAGACTTCAGTCCGCGCTTCACAAACTGTTATCAAAAGGGCTAGCAGTATCGGTATTTGTTTGGCTAAATCACCTCTGAACTTGGGTTAGGCCCATACAGGCCAACAATAGATATATATCATCTTTTGACAGTTTTGAATGTCATCATATCTACAGGGAACAAAACTCACTCGCTAACCAACTTTCCAAAGAGGCAACGATCCGGCCACGTGACATCTGGATGATACACGAACAAAGAGATGGGGAGCACTACCAGTATTACCACTGCCCTTATATGGACCATGCTGCATAGGCTCACCAGGAGCCTGATATCATATGATATGTGACTTTTTTCTGGTTTATATTTATTTTGCTTATATATCTACAACTTCATGTTACATAAAGTACTCTCTGTGTACAGTAATTTAAATTTTGAGAACTAAACAATACATATCTAAGGAAATGTCTCCTTGCGTGGAGAACATATATATATCTGCTTTTATATTTTGACAGTCTTACAACCTTTTAAAACTGCGTATGCACACAACATCTACAACATGTAATTTTCCTTAATATTGATGAAAATTACGGTTTTTTCCAAGGGAAAAATATTATAATTATAATTATATAATATATATAATATATAATATATTATAATATATATATATATATATATATATATATATTAATATATATATATAATATATATATATAATATAGAGAGAGAGAGAGAGAGAGAGAGAGAGAGAGAGAGAGAGAGAGAGAGAGAGAGAGAGAGAGATTAACTTTGACATAGTAGGAAGCGCCAGTAGGATTGTTTTGAAAGGTTGTAGGTCTATTTTAAGGTCAATTTTTGAAGAAAATCATCACTCAAAGTTTGGTGAGGAAAAATGTCACATAACATTCCTCAAGGAGGCCAATGATATTTGGGATCAGCATCGGGGGCTTCAGAGGATAAAAAATGTTATTGACCTTGTAAAAGATGCAAGGGCTTGAAGATAAGGAGACTTCTAATAAAAAAAACTAAAAGGCATTGTAGAGACTATGGACAAGTTGAAGGCAGGCATGAATATCATCCATTAGTAATTTATTCATTATATGCCTTTGCATTGTAAATTTGTTTTGCAAATGTTTATATGTATATTGTATTTTAGATTGCATGTCTTTGTGTTGTAAATTGTATTGTCTTTCTATTGTAAATGTTTATATTCTTTTGGGAGATATTTGAACTATGTTGTCATCTATATGTGGAGAAATATTATCTTATTATTATGGTTAGGGTCGATTAAGGAGTTAGGGGTTAATTAGTTTATAGGCTTAGGGATAAGGGGTTATTGTTTATTGGTTTTGGGGTTAGGGGTTAAGGGCTTATGGCTTAGGGGTTTAAGGGCTTAGGGAAACGGGGTTAAGGTTTTAGGGAGTTAATGTATGTTTAGGGGTTTTATTAAAAAGTTTAAATTTATAAAGCACAATAAATATTAAAATGTTATGTTTCTAACCACAATGTATTTCGCTCATAAAAGAGACTCTTTCTCAATTTTTAAGGAAAAAGTATGGGTCACAAGCCTTGCAGTTGGTGTTTCAAAGTGTTTTAGGTGACAATAAACTTTTTAACCCCAAGTGATATATAAGAGTGAATAATTCTCTATATAAAGTCTCTTTTTGTGATAAGTAAAGGGTCTCATTTGTTGTAAATTGGGAGAAAACTTGAAGTGATATCAAAGCTATAATAGTTCTGGGAAAAGGGTAGATTAATGAAATGTTATATAAATAATTTATGGTTATTTTTTCCAGATTTATCTTAGTTATTATCACTCATGCAAGGTTGTATAACATTCCATTTTGAATGTCCTTTGAAGTACGCACAATGTTTTTATTCTATAACATTCACTTACCAATAAGTACAAAGGAGTGAGTTTTTGACATTTTGGTCAAATATTTAACTAAGTAGTAAAAAAGATAGAATACCCCATTTTGTGTAGAAGGAGAGATTGACGCCGTGCCTTAGTAAAAAAAGGTTTCCTATGAAAAATGTTGTTAGTGGGTTCCCTACGACTTACCTAAAGAAAAAAGGGGATCCTATCTAATTTTCTTACATAGGTTATTGATTTCAAAGTTTATAAGTGAAAACATATGATGAAAATACAAAATAAAATGCAAGTAATAAGTTAGATCAACAAACACATTGTTGCCTTGATTTTGATAAGCTAACATAGACAATATGAGACCTACCTATTTAGGAGCAATGTTGCAAAAAAATAGGAAATTAGGAATAAAAGGGTATAGAAAGAATAATTAGAGACAAACACAAGACCAAACAATAAAGAATAAGAAAGACATATCTTCCTCTTGTACATTCCTAGACCCATCTAGCCACCAAGTAATTTTAGTAGTAAATTTCATTGTGAGAATACCTTTCATATAAGATTAAAAGTCCACATCCTCTTTAGAAATAATTTTTTTAATTAAAAAAGTTAATATAAGATCCACCCTCCACTTGTCATAATTGATGATTTGAGAGCATCTAGGGATAAAATACATTTTGTGTCCTTCCCCTTGCATTCTCTTATCTTATGGAAGCCATTATGAACAATATTGTAGTATTTACCTTGAGGTTTTCCTGCTTGAACTTAATTGGTATTTCTTGGATTCATTGGTATGATTGTTTGAGTCTTGTACTTTGAGTACTTTTGTAAATGTGATGAATGAAAAGGGTTTGATTATTTTCAGGTGATTATTCCTAAATTTTTTCAACATAACCTTAAACATCATGCTAAATTGTACAAGATTCATGATCACGTTGATTTTTCGTATTTGTTTCTTACTTACACCCAAGCTCATGGTTGTTCACCGATCCTCTCAAAACTTCTGGCATCTAAGTGAAATCAAGAAAGAGTATGACATTATAATGATGAATGCAAAATAAGATCAATATGTTTTTTATTATGGTTGTGACTATATATCTTAGAAAGTGTCTCTCTTCCTACATGTCAAGAAAATTAACATCTTTCCTAGATTTTTTCAACATACTCTTAAATATCTTGATAAATTGTACAAGCATCATCATTGATTTGTTGTCTTTGTTTCTTGTTCTCACCTAATTAGTTGTTTTCTTTTCCTATATTATATTTGTAAACATTTGTATCAACGTTTAAATATTTTTTATATATACTAATATTACTTTATTGATTGTAATTGTATAGTATTTCCCCCTAGGGCATTGCTCGATGAGAAGAGGTGGTTGTAATACAAGCACCTATTCAAGAACATGGAACAAATATTCAGGATCAAGCTAATGATCCTATGGAAGAATATAATGATACTGATAACATAATTGAAGAAGATGGGACAAATATATTGATCCAAGAGACATTTAATAATGTTAGAATGGATGATGATGGCAACTAGTATGATGGTCGTGCTTTTGATAAAATTGTACTTGAGAGGGAAATTGAACCTCTTTATGAAGGATAAAAAACATCTCTTCTATATGCTGTATTGTTGCTAGTGAACTTAAAGGTGGTCAATGTTTGTCAAACACATGTGTGACACAACTCCTAAGGTATGTAATATATTTTGTGACATTAATTAGTACTATATACATGGTAAAAAAATAAAATTTTCCTTTGTTTTTAATGTAATTAGTACGTAGATCATAATTTAATTAATTTGTAACATTTGGATGCTTGTTTAGTACATTAACCAATACTACTGTTTTTTTATGTTGTAGATTCTTAGGTGAATTTCTCTTACCATGGTCAAAAGTTTTACCTTGTACGTACCGATATTTACATGCCATTATGAAATATATTGGAATGGAGTATCAAGCTATTCATGCATGTCCTAATGATGATATTCTCTATTATAAAGAACACACATCGAAAGAAAAATTCCCAAAATGTGAGGGGAGTATATATCAAACCGAGAAAGTAACACAAAATATGCCTCGTAAGGTTCTTTGTTATATTCCCATAATTACATGTCGTGACAATTGTTTAGCTACAAAAACATAACACAACTTATGGATTACCATGCAAAAAATAGAAGTGAAGATGGTCTTCTTTGAATGCCTGCAGATGGATCTGCATTTAGGAATATAGATGAAATGTGGTGAAATTTTAAAACAAAACCTCGTAACCTTAGTCTTTCATTAGCAACTAAAGATGTCAATCCATTTGGAGAGTTCATACTTAGTGTGGCCCATTTTTGTTATCAACAATAACATTAATCCCTGGAATTTAATAAAGAGGGGGCACATTTGTTTTTTTTTTTTTTTTTTGTAGGTGAGCACCCGTGGGGGGATTTGAACCAGTGACCTATCGCAAGGAGTGCCTTAACAATGCACTCATTCATTGTCAATCCAAAGCCCCATGGGTAGGGAGCACATAATGTTGATAATGATTGTTCCATGTATTAATTTGTTTACTCATATATGTTCAATTATGTCTTATATATTTTTTATTTACTCACATATGTAGTAATTATGTACGATATGTTCAATCAATTAGGTAAGTACCAAGTCAAAGATACGAATGTATATATCGAGCCTCTTATTGATGAGTTAGTGGAGTTATGGAACAATGCCATTATGTATGATATCTCTAGACCAGTAGATGCACAAAGGGAATTTGAATTCCACGTAATGCTTGTATGGACAATTCATGATGCTCCAAGGCTAACACATTTATGTGATATGTTATAACGTTACCCTACACTTTAATAATGTTTAATTTTATGAAGCTAATTTCATGTACATTTTTTAAATAGTCCCTTCATTATACATAATTAAAATAATTGATATAAACATTATTCCATCTCTTGTAGGTATTCAAACAAATGGTAAATTTTCTTGTCCAGTTTGTGGTCCTAATATTAAATCTCTTTGTTCACTAAGCTTAGGAAAGGGAGTGTTTAATGAGTATAAGCACTTCCTTTCTAAGAACCATAGGTATAGAAATACCGAAAAAAACGTATTTTCAATGGGAAAGGAGAGACTGGATTAAGACCATGAAGAATGATACCTCATGTATGGAAGTTGAAATATAATAGTCTCTCAAGGTATGAATTGGATTGTCTATGTACCAATATACATGATATGTTTGGACTATTTTATATTTTTATGTATCAATATACATAATATGTTTAGATTATTTTATATTTGTAGTTTGATATTTTGTACATGATATGTATGAATTATATTTTTCTTCACTGTACTAATTGACAGGTTATGTTGTTGTTATAATATATTGAACTATGATTCACCTTGTAGGTCATCAATGAATTAATAACAGGGAACTTCCATGAGGAATGAAAAGTTATCTCGAGTAATTAAATAGACTCCCCTACTATGAGCACCTACAAATTATTCATTTGTTTGATACAATGCACATTAGGAAGAATGTAATAGAGACCTTATGCTAAATCTTAGATGGAATGAGAGATAAAGAAAAAAAATCTTAAGATTTGTAATTACATTAAGGAGGCCAATTATGCAATGAAAAGTGCAATTCATTCAAATAATGATGGAAATGACCAAAATATAAGCACCCTTCCATGGTTATTGACAGAGCAACAAAGAAAGGATGTTAAAGAGGTTATTGAAAAAATTAAATTTCCTACTATATTTTATTCAAACATAAATAATATCCTAACAAATAAAGCTGAATTAGGTGGGGTAAAAACTCGTGATTGACATGTTGAGAATCTAGGGAATTCAATGTTAACAATTTCTCTGCTTGATAATTGCTTGTGATATGCTTGTTCTTCTTTAACTTATGATATTTTACTCTGTTATCTTATTAGAGTTCTTTTTCATCAAGACAATTATCAAAATAAAGACAAGTGACACAAAATATAGGCTTCTCTAGCTAGGGCCAAAACCTCTCACCTCTAGAGAGGAAAACCTGATAAAATTCTTCTTCTAGATCTTCAATTGATAAGTACCAAGACCATGACACTGACCCTTGACACTAGTATCCTCTTCAAGAACCTTGTCACCAACTTATTCTTCCTTGTCCTTCCTTCTCTTGCTCCTTCTAGAGAAACTCAGTCTCTACTTTTTATGCTGAATCTTCATAGTTGTTGTAGAGAATCTCAGTCTCTAGGTCTTCTAAAGAAACTCGGTCTCCAGGTCTTCTAGAGAATTCCTTCCTTCGCTATCCCAGAAGAAACCTATTCACTACCTTCTAGAAGATTCCTTCTTCGCTTCTCCAGAAGATACTGCTGCCCCAGAAGAATCTACTTCGTTGTCCCAGAAGAATCTACTTCGTTGCTCTAGAAGATTCTACTTCATTTTTCCCCAAAAGATTCTTCCTTTGATACCACAGAAGAGTGCCCTTTTATCTTAGAGAAAAACCTTTCTTTCTGCCTCCTTTTTCACACTTCCTTCTGCAATTCTTTGCTAGAATTGTGTTTGAACTTGATGTTTAGAATGGAGGCCGATTTCCCCTACTTATACCCCTCTTCTCTGGGTCTTTAGGACGACTTGACAACTAGATGTAGGACGACTTGTTCTTGCAACTTCTTTAATGTTTGTAGGTCGACTTGAAGAGGTGTAGTGACAAGTTATTTGGAGGATACTTTACATAGACAAAATGACCTTTTACATAGTGTACGATGACTTCATTTACATGAAAATGAGTCTTATATTTTATGAATAGAAGACAAATAAGTCCTAAATATTCTCAATGGGAGCCTTGACTCAAAAACAAACTCCTTTCTCATGAAACCCATGAAGGAAGTTAATATAATAATTTTCATTTTTCTTATTTGCATCTCTTTACATAAAATCATAATTACATGTCATTTTGTAGACCAAACCTAGTTACAACATTCAACATGACATATGTTCATTAAGGTAATTATTTTGGTGTATATATTTGTACATTGGTGAAACATCTTGTTTGTGTTTTTTTTCTACTAATTTGGGAATAAATAATGATTGATCACTATTTTTGTTACAATATGTTCTACCTCTATCCCTCCCAGAGAAATTTGACAACAATGTCAAACAAGCTATATATTATCTTGACAAATACATGAGGTAAGTGGAGATTTCATGTGCAAAGTGTAATTTTTTCAATAATCTGTTGTACAACTTATATTTGATTGCATGTGTTTTACTTCTCATCATGTACTATATAATTTTTTTTGATACCTGTGATTTTCTTGATTCTTTTGTATATGGTTGTCATATAAATAAATCAATAAAGAATATATAAAGCATTGAAGGAAACAAATTCCTTGTCTAATGTGTGAAATGAAAAAGTATTTACCTCTGACATTTTTCAATGGAAAATAACACTACCCCATACACCAAGTCAAGGAGATTGAGAAGTGTGGACCTGTACACACAAGATAAATGTGGATGATTGAGAGGCACTTGAAATCATTGAAGGCTTTGGTGAGACAAAGAGCATGTCGTGAGGGTTCTATGGTAGATGGATATATGGTATATCAAAACATGCTTTATATTCATCAATATAGTCCTACAATAAGAAAAAGTATTAATGTATTGGATCACATTTGGGATGTCAACTCCATGAACAAATTTGAAGGGGACCACCTATTGGGGAAATGTAGAATGAGGAAATTGAGATGTAAGTAGATAGTGGAGGTTTATAGTACATTTGAATTTTTTGTTTTTATGTATATTGTACTTATTTAATTTCCAATGTCCCTACATAATCCATTATTATGAAGGTATAACATGGTAACTGATTATATATATGTGAATTATTTAATTTTAATACAGTTGGTCGAGGGTGGGACACAATACATTTATACATTGTAGACAATCTTGATTGGTTGAAGGTATGGATTGAACGATGAAAAAAAGATAATAATGGTAGGTTATCATGGTATGGTGTGTCTACATTGGCCAAAGAATCTGAACATAGTGGAGATACAAATCTTATATAGAGGGAAATTGATTTAGCTTATGGTTTAAAATATTCTCAAGCAACCATATTCACCCATACTAAGTTTTTTTTATAGTTATATTGATGCATATGGCATGTTTTTTTCTTAATTTGCAAATTTTCCAAGTATAAATATGCTTATCAATTGACAATGCATTTTTTATGTGTTTAACATATTGTAGTTAAAACACCACAACAAAATGTGGTGCGATGGTCACAAATTTCACTTCACAAGGTTGGATGAAAAGATGAAAACTTCCGATAGTGGGATAATTGTAGTATTTCATGTTATCAATGTTGCCTCTAGAGGTGACTGACATTTAGAAATCTATAAAAATTAACACTATGGGTATCTACATGATATACTTGAGTGTGACTTTAAATCCTTCAAATTAGTTTTGTTCTATGTCAAATGTTTCAGGCTATGAATCCATGAACGTGACCCTGATAGAACTTTTATTGAGCATGCTAAAGTATTTACCATGGTTGATACAAGGAATGTTGGGCTAGGATAAAATACCTATGTTCTTCCAAGCCAATGCGAATAGGTATTTTATGTAGAGGTTCCAAGTAAAGAGGGTTGGTCATATGCTGTTAGATATGATCCAAGAGGAAGGCCAATAAAGTATAATGTAGTGAAAGAAGATGAATTGAAGAAGACGATTATGTAGAGTAGGGGGTTCATGTGTCAGATGAATACACCGAATAAGTTCAAGGATATGTTAATCGAGACAATTTTAATTTGGATGAACTAGATGATATTGATGTTGTGTCAGAAAAGAACTTGAAGAAGTCGAACCAAACGTATAAGAACATGCTCCAGATGATGATATAGACAATTATGATGATGTTGATATGGTGAATCATTTGAACATGAATTCTGAACTAGATGATACATATTATGAGTTGTATGAGGAAGAAGATTAATGATATCAAAATGTTGAAATGTATGAGGTATGCATTTATATGTTTTCAATTGGCTTTTTCTCTTTCATCCACCTTAACTTTGTATTTTCTAGCTAGTTTTTATGTTTGATTGTTACTGTGTTTCTTTCAAATATGTTATAGTAGATAGATTGAGCATTGGGGAATTGAGACTGATGTGAAGGGGGGGAGGGGCCATATGAGCTTCCACCTTCACGTGGTTGGCCTTGTTCAGTAGAGAATATATATTCTTGAAACAAAGAGAAACTCATTTAGCTTTATACCATCATCTCCAATTTTAACTTTGGTTCATCTAATAATTTATAAGGCTTCTATTTACTAATTAGTGGAAATTATGCTTTGACCCCACATAGAGTGACCTATTAATGGGACCAAAGACAAACCTAAGTTAAAATGACTAATTCATAGAGTTCATAAATGACAAACCTCAATTCAAATCAAAATGAAATGTCGAACCTACGTTCAAATCATCGTCATCGTCATTGTCATCATATTTTTCATCAACACCATTATGAAAATCATCATCACCATATAATCACATATTTATCTTCATCACCATCATCATTTCAACAATCATCCCTGTCATTGTCATCATCATTATCATAATAATTATCAACATAATTAATGCCATAATTTTCATCTTTGTCATCATCTCCATCATCTTTTTCATCTTCATTAACATCATCATCACCATCTTTTTCATCAAAATCATCATTAAAGTCATCATCATTGTTGTCATTATCATCATCATCATAAACATCATCAACGTAATTGTCGTCATCATCATAATCATCGTCAACATCATCATCATCATCATCATCATCATCATCATCATCATCATCATCATCATCATCATCATCATCATCATAATCATCATCATCATCATCATCATCGTCGTCGTCGTCGTCGTCGTCGTCGTTGTCGTCGTCGTCATTGTCGTCATCATCATCATCATCATTTTTTCTTCACCTAATCACCTAACCATATATATTAATGAAATATTAATATTTAATATCCTTTAAAAAATATTAATAATATCCCATATAGCCTTTATCCATAATAATTGTTAACCCATGATTCTTATAACCACTGAGCACTAAAACTCAACCTTAAAATCATATAACCCTTAACCTTAACTATTATAACCCCTTACCTATTACCTCTATGAGATTTTATAATTATAAAATTTCATATAGCCTCAAAAAATTAAATTTTGACACTTATAAACATTAAAATACAACATCAATAACCTTAATTAGTAACAATTAACCTTTGTATTCATTAAGTAATATACAACATAAGTACACTTCTAACCTAAACACTTAAATTTATAACATGGAATATGACCCTTAACACAAATAACCTAATTAAACCCTTAGACTATGTATAATGATCTTTAACCCTAAACTATTGTCACCCTTGACCCCTATACCACTAATCCTAAAAACCCAAGTCATTATAAATTATATCCCTTATAACAATTCTTATTGTAACCTTGATATTCCTTAACCAATTGATTTGATCACTAAGACATATAATGTAAAACTATGAAACTCTTAATCATGTAACTTATATAATCCCTAGCCCTTATAGAACACATCTTTAATCCCTAACCATTTTGGTTACAATGTCCTTTATCACAGATAATTATTGTCATTGTCACTTTGTACCCTCATTATCCCCATCATTAATAACTATATATAACCTCCATAACCATAATCAAATCTATCTCTTATTTACCAAAACTATATACCCCTAAATAGTATTACACCTATATATTCTCATGCAAAGCTTGAATTATGATGATTATTCCTCAACAACATTAGGCAGCTGAAATGAAAATAGTGCACCAAATGAGTGAGAGTAACTAAGCATCATGAAGTTGAAAGTGGTATTCCAATAATAATAATAATAAAAGACTAGGTGAAGATGATGACCAAAAAATGAAAACATAGAAAAGAGCATTTAAATACCAACAATGTGAGAGTTCATTGATGGACACAATTTATAAATGAAGTGGACTAAGGATTAATGCTCAACATTTGAGGCATGATGAAATAGGAATCAATCACACATGATATATGCATTCATCGTGACTAAGTAATGTAAGTGACCTAAAGGATCTAGGGATGCCACATGGCCAACATGCATAGCACAATTACCTGACTTCCTCTAGTAGACTGAGGTTGTTCCTCACATTTACATGACAAAACTAAGAACCAAATTTAGTTTCATGATTAGACCCCCTATATTCTTGACAAGGGGGGGTATTTTGTAATGTTATACATATGGGTTTCATCCCAGGGATTAAGGTTGGTAGATTCCACATTCAAGGGAACTTAAGTATACCATAGTAACTATTTTTTCTCCATTCTTAATATTAATAAGCCAATTTCTTGGCCAATATCTGTAGAGGAATTCTATCTAGACTATTCTAGGAATAATATAGTTTTATTTTGTAATTTAAATTGGTTCAATTTTATATTTCTTATATTAATTTCTTTACTTAAGATATTTACATTTTCCTTGGATTATTTTGTTAATAATAGTTTCTTCTGTGTGATATAGAATAGATATGTATTCTTATTATTTTCATTTAATCAACATCAATCCTTGGATTTCACATAAGGGTTATTATAGAATATGAATCAAATAAACCCATGTGAGAAGTTAATCTAGAGTTATAAGTTGTCATCATTTATATCTCGACTCATCCTATTTGTTGAATTACAATTTTTTTTTAATAGTTTTGTCTTACTTTGTTTCTTTGTAGATCAATTGTTGAATTGTGTTTTAGAGAATGTGGAATAATCCTATTTATTTTTTGTTGTTCCTATTCTTTCCTTATCATTTATCCCATCAAAAATAGTTTCCATGCCACCTAATATGAAACAATACTTGACTATCCCAAACAGGGAAGAGTCTAATTGGGTCTCTCTTTTGGGTTGGGTCCCTTGAACTACTTCACAATACATTCTTTCCATTTAATAGTTCTTCTAGCACTAGAAATCGGTCTAAACCTATGAAACGTTTCATGGAATATTTTGACACTCACAATGTTCATATAAGACTACAAGGAAATGAATATGAATTTAAAGTCCTAACTCATGAAGGAAATATGTTTCAACAAGTTACATTCTAATACACCAAGACACTTGGCAAGCTTCCCATCACTCCTCTCCTCCCTCACTAGATTAGGAGAAGAGTACCTAAGAGACTATAAAGAGGCTAGATCATTACTTTGCAATGTCAAATATATGGTATATATATTTTTCTTTAATATACACTACCCTATGAATTAGACCCCTCCATTTCTTATAGGCCCATTTAAAGTAAAGTGCTCTAGCGAGGAAGAAAATAATAGATATTACTAATCTAATCAAAATTACATAGGATTGAATCCTGCGACATTGAAAATGAGATTCCATTTTGGGGATAACATGGGAGATTTAAATCATCCTTGGTTGGCCAAGCACACAATTGCAATCCTTGAAGTAATACATAGTTTTTCTAAACATCTTGATAGGATACTACCCAATTTTGACCAAGATATATTCATAAAGCCTAAAGATCATAGTAAGAGATTCATCTTGGCAATTTAATTAATGAATTCACAACATAAGAACAACACATGTTGACTATTACCATACACCTTGAGAATAATATAATAAAAAAAATATATAATAATATAATATATTATTATATATAATATATATAGCCACAAGAGTATTCGCTAAACATTTCAAGATTATGCAAGCGTCTGTCGAGGGCACGAGGTCACATGTGATGGCAGAGACACCTATCTTCATGGTTTTTCGAGGGAACAAGGTCATAGGTGGTGGTAGAGAGATCTATATTCAAGGTCTATCGAGGGCATGAGGGTACAAGTGGTGGCAGAGGCACCTATCTTCATGGGAAAATTGACGTTAAGCTTCAATGTTCCACAATTTGTTGAATGATAGAGCTTCTAATAGCCTTGGAAATAAGTAATATAAATTTTCTAAGAGACCTCTTTGATGGAATAGGGTCGGCTTCCATTAGAGGAAATTTCAACCTAAAAGTGGTCTCCTAAGGAAAAATAATAAAATAAGAGTTATGAATTTTGGACGGAAAAGACGAAAACTACTTTTTTTAATTGTATTTTTGGCTTATTTCCCTATATGTTTACTCAATTTCAAGTGTAGGCACTTGTTGGATGTATGCATAATGGGTATTTCTGTCTTATCTAAGAAGTATGCATAATGGGTACTCATTGTATGTGGAATTTAATTTTGCATCCAATGAGTGTCTACACTTGAAATTTGAGTAAACTTATAAGGAGATAAACCAAAAATACAATTAAAAAAACATTTTATTAATTTATTTTTCCTCTGAAATATTTACATGTACCTCTTTTTAAATTTAAAGGATTTTGATTGGTTTAGATATTATGTACGTGAAATTATCATGGGCACTTTTAGGCTAAAATTTCCTCTAATGTATGCCACTAATAGGTCTCGATCTAGGGTCTCCTAGGTCCAAAACAAATT
The DNA here is from genome assembly GCA_000404065.3 of Pinus taeda. Lineage (NCBI taxonomy): Eukaryota > Viridiplantae > Streptophyta > Pinopsida > Pinales > Pinaceae > Pinus > Pinus taeda. The sequence continues at coordinate 93,400 of APFE030420245.1, read as the reverse complement.
AATTTTCTTTTGGTTTGGATTTTTTTTTGAAACCCTCTTCAAGCTTCTTTCACACCAAGGTAATGTAGATGTTTATTATTCATCAATCAAGGAATTAAAGAGCCACCAGGGCTTGCAGATACCACATAAATTAATAGTAAAATATTCAATCGTGAAGACCCTAGTCTCTGCAAATAAACTCCCCAAATCTGAAAGGTTAGTTCATTCCTGTGATACTGGCCCAAATTTCCCTTTTCTCTCAAGTTTTCCTTAGGTAGGTCCCTTACCTTATACACTCATGAATGCTCCACCAAAAAATTAATTGAAAGGGGGGTTTAAGTACTTAATAAAACATTCAACAAACCAACCATATCCTGATGTTCGACCACTCATGCTCGATCAAGCTGATAAGTCTATTATAGATATTAGTTTGGTTGGGGCTTGCACATCCTTCTCTTTTAGCATGTTTAAGAGATAAGAGCATTAATACTCGAAATTTATGGTTTCATTATTACGTCTCCCTCACCAACGAGGGATGGGAGATGGTATTAACAACTGAGCAAATATTGTGGATAGGGCTTCAATAATTCAACTTTTCTCCTTACCGTGAAAATCCTAACGAAACTAAAGGAGGGCTTGCAAAAAAATTCTATTTCTCTCTGATTCGTTGGGATTAATCCACCTGCAAACAAATTCAAAATGGAATATCTGATAAAAACAAGTGTTAGATCTATGCAAAATAATAAAGGTTGGATGATAAAATCGATGGTAAGAAAGAAGCCCAAAAGGCTTGCAAACTTCTTATAAAAAAATTCAAGTGAAATCTAAGACCTCCAAAGGAATTGATCTATGCAAAGATGGCCCGCGGGCTCAGAGAAATTCCCAAACAAAATTATTTGAACCATAAAAATTAAACTTGCAATGCAGAGGTTAGGGAAAGCCTTCCAAGGTTAGATGCTTCCAAAAAATTAATTTCCGAAGTATGCAAAATAGAAATCCAACTGAGAGTACACCTTAAGATATTTTTATCATTGAACCCATTGAAAAAATAATTCAATATTGGTGCAAAGTGTAGGCTAAAATACTTGTGACCTGCCCTAAAATTTTTCAAATTAATTCTTCAAGCCCCATAAATTTATTTATTTAGTTTAAATTTAAGAATTACAATGGTGATATGGTGTCCTATGATACCTTGATGTGGTGGTATTCCTCTAAGGGATTCATGAGTTAAACGTAGGATTAATCTCCAGGACTTGTCTTTACAATACTTAGTAGTTTTATTATTAATCATGTTCTCAACATTCAAATAGTACTTTTTTTTATTTTTAAAACATTATTTCATCATCCAAATTGAAATAATACTTTATGAATCTATTTTACCTTCACATGTGCGCACATGTATCCTACTTAAAACCTGTATTTATCTCTTGTTTCCTTTTTGTATCCTTTCATAAATAAGTCTTGGTGTCTTTCTAGACTCTTCTAAACATTAAAATATTTTCTTGTTACAAGTGGCCAATTGGGTTTTTTATAATATAACAATGACCATGACTCATGACAAAACCATAGGAGGAGCAATGGGTGCTATGACCTAATGACCAATGACCTTGAGCATGAAACCCATGCTTAATAAATAAATTTTGTTTTACAATTTTTTTCTTTTTTCTGTTCACAAGTACATAAGAATTACATCATGTCATGAGCCAAATAACAATTATGAAGATCGATACTAGTTTTCAACATAACATTCACTTACAAGTACTGCAAAGTAAAATATACAAATACAAGAGCATGATCATCATTTTGACAATCTAGGGATACTTTAGGGAGGGAGAATTCCTAGAGATTTCAAATCCAAACACTAAGTCTTTTGATATTACTTTTAGAAACATCAACCCTATGATTTGAATCTCAAATCCATTTCTACCCTCACTAGGGTTTACCATTTTACCCTAGACTCCCTACAAACCTTAGAGACCAAAATCTAGTGTTTTTTATAGGAGAATAGGGTTAGGATTTTTCTTATGACTAGGGTTTCCAAATACCAACCAGGGTTTACAAAAAAAATTAGATGCCAACAACTTCCAACAACATGAAGACTACAAAACTTAGAACCAAAGAGGGAAATCTCAAAACCCTAATTAGATTTAGGTTATATGTTATATGGATAAAAACAATTATACATACCTCAAGGACTACATACCTTAGTTGTCCAAGATCACAAGAAGTTTGTTGTAGCGGTTTCTTCAAGATGCCATGATCTTCTTGCTGCTTTTTAAGAATGAATACCCCAAAGATGTCGAGGTCAATGATTTCCTTCAAAGGAACTGCAACTTTCATTGATTTCAAGATCTTCTCAAGAGAAATTCTCTACAAAAGGTGATTGATTATAGCTTCATAATCCTTCAAGCTTGGTACCAATTTCTTCCAACCAAGCACACTTTCTTCGCCAAATTGAATTTGAATACAAATATGGATGCAAAATTCTTGTCATTTTTACTTACGAATCTCTAAAGATTGTAATAAGGGTAGCTTTTCTTCACATGAGCTATATGACAACCCTTTATTGTAGAATGAGGCTTTTCCTGCAGTCTTAAGCTACTTTACTTGCTAGATTGTAAGCCTTGAAATGTCACTTGTGCAATTTTCTTATGGGTAACAATGATTAGTGTATTAAAGTTGCTAGATAGACAAATGCTGGAAAAATGAGTTAGCACCAATGGACAATATAAAAATGAGCAATAAATTAAAATCTGTAAGGAAGATAAGATATAGCAGTGTGAAACTTTTAATTATGAATTAGGCTCACACTCCCAAATGTCAATGATCAAGATGCAAGGTGAAATGCAAGATCTAGTCTAGGACGAGAATGCATTAAGATGACCAAATTAGGAATTACTTCAATGAGATTGTAAGTTTGAAAAGTGCTCCAAGAACAATAATTGTAACCAATATATCCCAATTTCCAATTATCAAGCAATATGACAAGATCCAAATAAAATTTAGAGAGACACTTAAAAAAAAACTTAATGAAGTTCTGCTTGATTACTTATATGTGCTTTTTATGATTACTCTCACTTATCAAATTTGGTGATTAGGACAAGAGGAATCTTCGATATTATAGGAGCACAATTATAAGCAATTAGATGACATTTCTAACAGTGAAATTAAATGATGATGAATGAATGAATGTTTTCCATTTGTTTCTTTACGTATCTGAATGTATTTCATTCAACTATTTCAACTATTTCATCTTCTCATCATCAATCCAACCTTCCGAGACTTTTAGCTAATCAAAGCTTCCTCAAGAAAGCGATTCCTTTGACCTTCTAGCACTACTACTAAAGATGAGAACATCTTGACTTCATAGTTGTCTATCATTGAGCTTCCCTCAATATTTTCCATATAGTTGAATTTTCTTCAACTCATCATGAATTCCTGCAACATTCTTCTAGGTAGCAAAACAATATTTTAACCAAATAACCAATAAAAATATTAACATTAGACTTACCTCATCATGACAACTTTATCATCAACATTCTCATGATCCATCTCTACTCAAATATTCATTCTTGCATAAGAGTGCCCAAGGATCAAACTTGATTACCAAGTTACCATTTGCTTTTGATGTTGATTTGAGAAAGTTTTAGCATTTTATCAGTTCTAGACTAGCCCAAATTGATTCTTTTATGCATCGAATGAAAGATTCATCATGCATAATTCAAGACTAACCATTTCTTACATGATGCATATATGAATCCTACCCAAAATTTATTTAAGCACGCATTCAATATTTCATATGATCATCTAGCTACATGTCCTTGACCAACTGTCCTACATCAAATGAGCTTGCAACTTGACTAACTACATTCCTTCATCCTTCAAGAGTATTATTTCCATACTATATGGAATGTATACTAATATTCCCGTAATTCTTCTTCTAAGAGTCTTCCAAAAATGATGACTCTTATAGAATCATGATCATCCACTTTAGGTGCAAAATGATTACTTCTAACATAATGTTAGACACTGTATGGATGAACACTTATGCAAGATGGTCCACAAGACTTCTTATTCTTGAAAGACTAAATGATTTTTAAAAATAAACTCAATCAAGTAGATTCTAGATATACTACATGCTTCTTTCCATAATTCCCTACAAAAACAAGATTTTAATACAACGTTGCATGCTTACTCCTTTAGCATTAGTTCCTTTTGGGTCCTTAACGTTTCCCCCTTCCATCATGCTTTGATTTTACCTTTATTCCTCCTTATCTTGATTTATTTATGTAACTGTAACTTTAAGTGCAACCAAGCAGAATATACAAAGACAAAGACATGATGACGATCTAGGGTTTTTATGGATTTCTTAGAGAGTGTAGTCCTAGGGTTCTTAAACAAAAACCCTACATTCCTTGACTTCTCCTTTAAAACATAAACCCTCATGTTTTTGTGTCATACCCTAAACTTAATCTAATTCCACCCTCGTTAGATTTTACCATAAGCCCCTAGATCTTTCTTGCAAACCCTAATATTGAGTATCTAGGGTTTCTATGAGGGAACAATCAGATTAGGGTTAGGGTTACTTACTTAACAAGGTTTTTTAATTCAAGTCTCCTCTAGGATTTTCAATCCCTAGATGCCAAAACCTTTCAAATCGTAGATTCTAGTCTTAAAAAACCATAATTACTAAGCATACAATTTATAACTTGAAATGCACATAAATCAAATTTGTACAAGTGCCCAATGTTAAATTTCTTAGGGCTATATTGTTCTTTGCTTTGATAATTGCTTTTCTTTATTAGCACATTAAATTCACCCCATAATATCATAACATCATTCATATTTACTTCATTATTTAGCTTTATAGAAAGAACAATATCATCATCATCAATGCAGAGGAACATAAAGGAACAATAGAAGAAAAGCATTCACACATAGAGACACTAGGATTGGTCAAAGACCAAAGAAAAACCCACTATTGGGAAAACCCTTTCAAGTTATTCTTCTTATTAGATTTTCATTGATTGATTCAGAAAAAGAGAGTACAATGATCCATATATTCATTCATACAACTATCCAGCAAAACAACAACAACATCATGAAATGAACCCAACAATGCTTATACTCAAAACCCTGATTTTGAAGTCTATAATGAACTATCACTATCTGTGGTTAACTGTCGGACACTGCATTCACTGAGCAAAATATCTGGACAACTTAAATTTCATCATTTAGGTACCAGTCGCATGGAGGAGGAGACATGCATGCAACTGGGAAGGTTTCAATCACTCCCTGGAGCCTATATGCCAACGACTGCAGTATGCGACTATGATTCTGAAACCCTAGATGTCAGTTTCACAAAGGACAAGTTGTGCATGCAACTGGGATTCGATCGCACATATGAGCTTTATAGCAAGAAACTCAATTGAAATCTCTCTGTCATGTGTTTGTGACTAAGGCCCAAAACCCTAAAACAAAAATGCAAGCTTCAGACCCTGCAATTTCATCTTCGAGAGAACCTATTCCTCTGCGGATGTGCCTTAGATCTATGTGAGACAAAACCAAGAAGGAGAATAGAAGAATGTCTCATGATGCTATTCAAATGAGGTAGAGGTCACTTGTATTTATATCCTTCCAAGGGTGTCTACTTTGCTTTAGGGACGACCTTATCAAATATGCACATATGGGCTTTTCTTCATAAGTACACTTTCCCTTATCTGTTTTGAGTGATTTTTAGGTTGATTTTGGTCCTCTCGAAAAGAGGAATTCAATGAAATCATCATATACATAAAATGAGTTGTCTAAAATGGAATTTGACTGCAATTGCATATTCTAACACTCCTCAACTAGCGATAATTCCACCTGCATCATGTCATGTATATCCTGTCAACAAATCTTATCAAATCTCAAGTATCTCATCATCATGTATTGTCACAGATCATATCAATTCATATCTTTATTATTCCTTCTTATATCTTGATTGTCCCTGCTCATATGTTGAACATTATCGAACTAAAATAATAAGAATTTGCCATCAGAGGGGAGCCTAAGCTACCACCCTCTATTCATTAGGGAGCCATTGATACCACATAGAATCTCTAATAGTGGGGAGCCCAATGCTACCACCCAGAATCTATGCCAGCGAGAAGCCCAATGCTACCACCCGAGAAACATTAGAGGGGACTCAAATCTACAACACGCATCAACATTGAAGAGCATATCTCAACCTGGAACCATATCAGGGAACTTATCTCAACCGACAATATCATGGGGGAGATAAACATTTATGACCCCATATCAAGAAATATGTGATATTGGGGAGCTACTACTCAACCCATCCTATTTCCTACCAATCTTCCCAGCAGTGACCCTCAATAGTCATGTGATAGGACATCTACATCATAATCTGAGCTTGGGCGAGATACTTGACTTATCAAACGTAAGGATCACACGTCCCCAAGCCTCCTCAACTCGTTAGCTAGACGGGGAGGAACAATCCCAACAAGCCCATATTATGGGTATGATGCGAACTTGGGTATACTATGAAAATACCAAGATAGGGAGGTACTATTCCAACCCTATGGGTAACAGATAGGGGTGATACCCTATTGTTCAGAGATCCCTCAACCCCAGGAGCCCTCTATCTCAATTCCACACCCTAAGAGCTCAAAGGAAGAGAAGGCTCAATGTCCTCGATCAATGATTCTCTCTATAGATCAACAACATATCACCGTGCTCATATTTGGTAGTCATCATATCTCAATAGTAGTTGTCTTGTATTCATACAAGACATTAAATCAAAATCATATTAGAAAAAAAAATTACATATCATAAAGAGGATACAATAGTCATCCTCCCTCTCAAGGAGGTGCCGACCACAAGCCTAATATTTTCTTGTACAACAACGCCAATTGAGTATATCTTCTAATCAGATCCCACTTATTATTATTGCAATGTATCCATGCCATATCCATAACTTTCCCAAACAAATTTCTAAGGAGTCTTCTCATCTTGCTTCAAAGCTAGCCATGCTAGCAACCTTGTACTCAATCTCAGTTGTGCTTAAAGATACAAACTTATCATATCATGGCATATCTCATACTAAGGAAACACCCAAATGTGCTCATCAATAATAATCCCAAACATCATCAGTACATCTATGCAGTCACATATCATAGAAGAATATCTTAGTCCAAAAATTGTTCATTCCATGCAAATACCTTGAAGGGTGCTTGGCAACAACTCAATGTGCATGAAGCGGCTCAATCATGAGTCAAATAAGGTTCTATGCACACCATATATGTATATGGACGAGTGTTCAAATAGAACATCAATGCTTCAAACAACTATCAGTTTCCAAGTTGAGTTCAACAATATCTCTTCACAACTTTTTGCATTTCCACTTTCCAACAATTCTTCAATAGCTTTGTAATATATATTTTCTTTTTCAAACTTCATGAATCAATTCATCATGCCATGATTCATTATTTCTATTTTCCAACTCCCTCTTACTTTGATCATCAGAGGCTCATCACTTGTCAAGGGTATACCATTAATATATAAAATCAAAATCGAAGTTGTACCTTGGACCACTTTTTAGGTAGAGGTTTGGATTGACACATCATCCCGGCTTCACCAGATACTGTTAATGCAAACACATCAAGTTCGAGGATCTTGCTTCATACAATGTTCTCTACAGACATAGCACTTTACCAAACCAATATGTTCATTCTTACATAAATCAATATTGTATAATCAATTCAACTAATTCACCTTATCAAAGTTTAGGTGCCAGATAAAATCATCACGATCACAATATCAATTCTTTAGACCAGGTGACAGGTAGAGATCTCATCCAATTATCAAGTTATGACTCTAACAATAATTTGTCATTTGCTAAGCAATATCAAACCAAACTTCATCAAGTCATCCTCATGATCATAATATAAGTCACTAGATGTAAATGTATACACCTAGGATTAGTCATGCAGGTTCCATTTATTGTGAGGTTACTTCACACTGAATCACAACTGTCAATACTTCAACCATTGTGCTAAGAAAAATGAGGTCAATACAAAACCATTATCAAATACCAATATTAGTCACTAAAGGTCATTATGCCCATATAGCATTGTTATCAAGGAAAATCATCAGTCGTCAAATCAAATCATTAGTCATTAGGTCAAATCCAAAATTTACTATCATAGTGAGATTTATAGCGCAAAACATATATCAATAAGTTCTAAATCATTATCAAGCATCATGTCAAAACTTCAAACACTGCTCATCTATAAAAATCAACCAAATCATGTCAAACCCTTGCTATTGTCAAACAATGAAATATTTATATGCATATCTTGTCCACATGAAAACACGAGTTTAGTCAATATATTCATATCATAGTAAGCCAAACATTCAAAATTTCTTGCTTATAGAACTTTCTGTTGTTTTCTCCATGTTTGTGGGACTGACATCCTTCAGGTGAACACCTGATTTCATGCACAAAAACTTCATTTCTGTGTCTTGTAGGCATAACTGCATCCATAAGCCTTCATTTATGTAGTTGGGAGACTACAGTCACACCCTTGATCTTACTTCAGTGTGATCGAGAAGCTACAGTTGCACCTGTAAGCTTTCTTATGTGCGACTTAGGCTTAGGATATGTAAAATCTCTCTCTTCTCATATCAGAACTTTGCTACTGGCCAACAATATCAGATATTTGTCTATTCACGTCCATAAATCATACTTCAACAACAAATAATATACATATAATGAAAATGATAATAGGAGAAGGGATCTTATGGAGAGATTCTCCCTCTGAATGGGAATCCACTTCAATCATCCTCATTCAAGTCACCAACCCTTCTATAATATTTTCATTCATCAACATATCTATATCACATATTCATCATGGTTATATCATGTTATTGTTAAACAATGAATCCATACAAGTGAGGATAGTTTTAGATAGAGGAGGAATGACCTGTTATAGAGTTTTTGTGAACCCAACGTTTCGAACTACCAAGTGATTCCATCATCATGTTATTATCAGTTACTCCATCATGACATCAATTTATCATCAAGGGTTAGTGTCAAAGAGCTAATAGGAGTAGACTTCAAGAATAATGATCACAAGCATTACTTCTTTGTCACATAAATCAATCCATCAAGTCAGAGAATTCAATTTTACCATATTCCATAATTACTAAACACATTAAAACATAACCTGGTCAAAAAAAGATCTTGAATATCAATCTCATTGTTATAATTCTATCGACATGGCTACAAAAATACCAATAATGTCAAGTTACCATCTACTAGAATTATTGTGCTAGCCTTCTTTATGGGATCAAGATATCCAAAATGATAGATGTTAGCCAAACATCAAGTATACCATTATATCAAAGATCAATATTAAGTAGCTTCATATAATCAAGAAGTTCATCATGTTTAAGAAGTAAGATACTTGTTCAATACCAAGTGCACCATTTCATCATATGAATCACGAATCCAAATAACTTTCATATGTATGAGCTATTTGTGAAAGAGACATTCTCATCATACCTTAGGGATTAACTTTCCATCCAATTTTTCAGCTGAAACATAACACCATGCATACATTGTAGTGTTTAGATACCTGTTCGCCTTCTTATTTTACATCGACAAAATGTAGCACTTTGTCACCTTTTCATCAAGTGCCTCTTTACTAGTTCTTATCTTCCTGCACTAGCCATGGTCCTTAATAAGGATCCACTTATCATATCTCATCAAGAAGTTAGAAGCATACAAATACTTAAATATATATGCAGGAAGCATAAGTAATAATCAAAACAATAATTAGATTCATAATTCAAAAGTAAAGACATAAAGGAGAATCATAATTCGAAAAGGTATTTATCTTTAATGAGAGGTGATCATGTCCCTCTTGAACCAACCTTCAAGAGACATCACTGTCTATTGTCCATATGACAATATTTATTTCACTATTTCAACCAACTTTATCAGCAATCAAGACTAATAAAGATTATCCCATCTAGGGCTTCATCAATTCTGACACAAGTGCTTGAGCATCTTCACATTAAAGCTGCTAGGGTTTCTATATTTGATAATTGCATTTCTTTATTAACACGTTACATTCACCCCATAATATCATAACATAATTCATATTTACTTCATTATTCAACTACATATGCAACTATATAGAAAGAATAATATCATCATCATCAATGTAGCAAAACATAAAGGAACAATAGAAGAAAATAATTCACACATAGAGACACCAGGATTGGTCAGAGACCAAGGAAAAACCGACTATGAGGAAAACCTTTTCAAATTCTTCTTCTTATTAGATTGTCATTGAATGATTCAGGAAAAGAGAGTAAAATTATCCATATCTTCATTCATACAACTATTTAGCAAAACAACTACAACATCCATGAAATGAACCCAACAATGCTTATACTCAAAACCCTGATTTTGAAGTCTGTAATGAAATTTCATTGTCTGCAGTCAACTACCGAACATTGCAGTCACTGAGCGAAATATTTGTAAAACTAAAATTTCATCATTTAGGTCTTGGTCTCATGAAGGAGGAGATAGGTGTTCAACTGGGAAGGTTTCAGTCGCTCCCTGGAGCCTATAAGCTAGCGAGTGTGGTCTACGACTGTGATTTTGAAACCCTAGAAGCCGGTCGCACGGAGAATGAGTTGTGCGTGTGACTGGATGCTTCGGTAGCACAAATGAGCCTGGTATTGAGTGATTATACTCAATATCTCTCTGTCATGTGCTTACGACTGAGGCCCAAAACCGTAAAATAGAAATACAAGCTTCATACCCTACAATTTCATCTTCGAGCGAACTTGTTCCTCCACGGATGCACCTCAAACCTATGTGAGCCAAAACCAAGATGGAGAATAGAAGAGTGTCTCATGATGATGTCCAATTGAGGTAGAGGTCACTTGTATTTATAGCCTTCCAAGGGTGTCCACTTTTCTTTAGGTTCGGCCTTATCAAATATGCGCATGCTTGTTTTTCTTCATAAGTACACTTTCCCTTATCTGTTTTGAGTGATATTTAGGTCAATTTTGGTCCTCTTGAATATAGGAATTCAATGCAATCATCATATCCATCAAATGAGTTGTCCAAGGTGGAATTATACCATAGTTTCATATTTTAACAATGGGTCTTTTTTTGAATGAGTGACCGAAGAATCCACATTATGAGTATTTTTATGCCAACGTTTCAAATCCCAGATGGGATCCATCATCGGGACTTAAGAATGAGGATAAAAGATGAGCTGCTTTAGAGAATAAATACTAATGAGGAAAAAATCCTCCGGATAGCAACTGTCGCTGAGAAATTTATATTTAATTTTATTTTATTAGTTTTATTAATAATTATTTTTATTTGTAATCAGTGAATAACCGTTTCTGATTAATTTAACCTTATTATATAATTAAAATAAAAAAAATTGTTAAATTAATCAATTTTATTATTTTATTAAATAAATAAAATTGTTAAAATAATCAATGTTAATTAATAAAATTATTAATTTATTATTGTTAATTTTATTTTTAATTAAAATTTTTTAATTAAAATGATTAAAATTATAAATAAATTAATTGTTTTATTAATATAGTTTTACCAATTAAATTTTATTAGTTTTTAATATTTTTATTTTATTAATTATTATTACATTATTAATTAATCTTATTAATTAATTTAATTTTATTAATTACTTATATTAATTTAAATTGCTATAATTAAATAATCCTAATAATTAATTAGTTTTAATTTTTAATTGTGATTAATTAATTAATTAATATGAAATAAATAATTAATTAATATATAGAAATTCATATATCCCTATTTATTAATTAATTATGATTAATTATAATTAATTAATATGATAGTTAATATATTAATTGATATATAGAAATTCATATATTATTGTATTATAAGGTTAATTATTATATATTTGTTAATGTTAAAATAGGGTTATTAGAATATTTTACCTGCTTAACTGCTATACCTGGGATGAGTTTGCGATCTTGATTCCTTGATCAAGGGAAGCCAGCTCCCGCTAATCTCCATACCATTGTCTCTGTTCAGATTATGAGGATGCTTGATAATTTCAAGCGCTTCTCTGATCTTTCGTCTCTGATGCTGCTCCTCCCTTGCGATAATTGATGCGGTTTCCAGGCATATATGGTGCTTAGTCTTTGTGGAGTGCTCTGCGAAGGCTGAAGTACGAGTTCTTTCATTCTTAATATCAACGCCATGTTCCTTGAGCCTTGTCTGGAGGGAGCGACCTGTTTCACCAATGTAGCTTTTTCCACATGAACAATCTATTTTATAGACTCCTTTGAGCTGATGCTTGTCAATATCATCTTTTACAGACTTCAAACCTTGCCTAATCGTTCCAGGGGCTGAGAAATGCGTGATGATGTTTTTCTTTCTTAGGATTTTAGCGATTTTGTCTGTAACTCCATGGATATAAGGTAGAAAAACTTTACCACCCTGAGGCTGGTCTTGAGCCTTAGGTTCATGAGATAACGACTTCCTTTCGGCTTTCTCTATGGCTCTTTTAATCTCTTGTTCTTTGTAGCCTATGCTCTTAAAGGTTGAAACCAAATGCTTCTTTTCTTCGTTCAGATGCTCTGAGTCAGAGATTCGAAGGGATCTGATGGCAAGGGTGTTTAGTACCCCAAACTTATGGGCTGGGTGATGGTGGGATTCGGCATGGAGGTAACTTTCTGTGTGGGTTGACTTTCTGAAAACTTTATGCTCTAAAGAGCCATCCTCCTTTCTGATGATTAGAACTTCTAAGAATGGGATGCTCATGTTTTCCTCCAGTTCCATCGTAAATTTTATTTCTAGAGAGATAGAATTTAGGTGAATGAAAAACTTGTCAAGCTCTGGTTTGCCATGAGTCCATTTTATATTTGTATCGTCGACAAAACGCTTCCACCAGGCTGGTTTTAAAGGATATGATTCAAGGGCCTTCTTTTCAAAGTATTCCATGTATAGGTTGGCTACGATCGGCGAGAGGGGAGAACCCATTGCCACACCAGATGTCTGCTCATAAAATATTCCTTGGAATGTGAACACAGTTGACCTTAAGCAGATTTCAACCAATTTTGCAGTCCCTGGATCAGTAACATCTTTTATAACCTAAATGGCCTCATCAAGAGGAATCTTGGTGAATAAGGAAACCACGTCAAAGCTAACAAGGATGTCATCATGCTCAATCCTTTCATTTTTAATGAGATTTACAAAGTCCTGGGAGTCTTTGATGAAGGAATCAGTGTTACCGACAAGGGGTTTAAGAATTTTAGCAACATACTTCGCAAGTTCATAGGTTGGGGAGCCAATAGTATTTACTATTAGTCTAAGGGGGACCCCTTCTTTATGGATCTTGGGTAATCCATAGATTCTAGGGATAGATTCACAGGAAAGGATTAATTTCTTTTTTAATTTATCGTCAAGGTTGGAATCTGAGATGATCTTTTTAACATCCTTCATGATTTTGGGGATGGGATTACTGTTCATCTTCTTATAACTGCCACATTTTAGGTGCTCATTCATTTTTCTTACATAGTCTTCTTTATCCAAAATGACTGCTGCTCCTCCTTTGTTTGCCTTAAGAACCACAATCTTGTCATTGCTCCACAAGGATTTGAAGGCCTTTTGTTCTTCTTTACTCAGGTTGCTTTTGGGGGTTTTGGCTTTCCTCATGATGAGAGAAAATTCTTGTCTCAACGCTTCTTTTTCATCTAAAGGAAGGTTATTAATCCCATCCTCTATGCTACATATCATTTTTTCTATAGGAAGGTTTTTAGGAGTCACCACAAACCCCATACCTTTGCTGAGAACATTAATGACTTCGGGATCTAATTCCTGGGAAGACAGATTGACCACTTTTCTTTTTAATTTTGACTCACATTTTTTAGCTGAAGAATGATTACAGCTGCCCTTTCCATTGTCTAAGCCATGAATATGCGTACCACCATTAAAGCCATTGATTAAATCATGAGCACAATCATGTGCCCTATCTAGTGTGATGCTGACTAAATAGTCATCTGCGTTGTGCGTGCTGTCGGTGCTATCATTGCTAGTTATGTCGTTTTTTAGTTTGTGCACCTTACCAGCGTTGTTCATATATCCATCGTGCTGCAAAACCTTATTAACACTGCTCACATTTTGTGGATTAACTAAGCTGACGGATTTTTGAAAATTAATAGCGCTATCCAAAACATGGTTCATATATCCATCGTACTGCAACTCATTAACATTGCTCACATTTTGTGGATTAACAAAGCTGTCGGATTTATGAAAATTAATAGCGCTATCTGAAACATGGTTAATATATCCAACGTACTATAACTTATTAACACTACTCACATTTTTTGGATTAACAAAGCTCTCTGATGAAACATGGTTTATTGCTTTGTTGCCAGGGTTGTGAGTGTTCAACGTATTACATGTGTTGCCTATACATCCAACGTGCTGCAAAACTGTTATATTATTAATGCTATCGGAATTAACGCTATTGGAAACATGGTTAATAAAACCAGCGTGCTACACAACCATATTAACACTGCCTGGATTAACAACGCTATTGGATTCATGAACTGTTATATTATTAATGTTATTGGATTTATCTGAAACGTGGTTATTCGCTTTGTTACCAGAGATGTGAGTGTTCAACGTATTACGGTTGCTGCCGGTGCTAATCACGGGAATGTCAGCACTCAAACCATTTGCGTTGTTTATATGTGAACAAGTGATGCTTGTGTAAACACTATCATGGTCTTGCGCCCTGTCTAGCACGATGTTGCTGCCTCTGTTATCCCTGCTGCTAGTACTACTGCAACCGCTGATCATTAACATGCTTTTGTTATGTGAATCATCCTGTCTATCCAATTTCTAAAGGCTTAATGGGGGTATATCATTTTGGCTAACCGATGTTGAGTCAGGTTCAATGGCGGGGTGAGAACTGCTTAATAGTTTGGAGAATTTCTTTTGATGTCTTGCTTAATAGTTTGGAGAATTTCTTTTACAATGACAAGTACTCTTTCACTCATGAAAAACCTAGGATACCTAATGATAAATAATCTGAGCATGAAACCCATGCTCCAAAAATAATTTATTTTTATTCTTTACATTATTTTCATTTCTAATTTTTTACATAATAATTACATCATGACATGATTCAAATGATAATTATGAAGACCGAAACTAGTTACAAATTCCACAAGGGATAATGTAGTTGTGATCTTGTGGTGTTTCCCATTGCTTATATGTTCAATTTCTATTTAGTTAATACCTTCAACATAAATACTACAAGCATTAAAATCATTTATAATTTAATATTATGCAACAAAGAACTTTTGTATCTAATACATTGGAAGCTTTGTGAACTTGTGCACTAGGATAAACTTTAATTTGTACATTCAAGTACCTACTAATTCTAGGGATTCTCATTGGTTTGCTCATGTAATATGGGATTCTTGGCCACCTTGTATGCAAAAGTATTCTCAACCATAAGAAGAGTAGAATTCACTTGTTTCTCCTTCACTTCACTTCATCGTAAGTCAAGGAAGGCACATCTCATGGGAGTGGACGATCAAAGTTCTATAAAGTGAGGTTTAATGGCCATCGTTTGGTAGAATTTGTTTGATAGTAATGAAAAACACTTCATCTTTATCTCTTCTTTAATTTTTGTCTTGCTATCTATACTATATGCAAGATAGGTTATTGCAATCTATTTATTTCACTACTTCTAGGAATGTTTATGAGAGGAAAAGAAAATGTTTTATTTATTTCACTACTTCCAGGAATGTTTATGACAAGAAAATAAAATGTTTTCTTTCATTGAAGATAAATTTCAGAAATATTGGTAAGGTTTAAGAAGGTAGGAAATTATTTTTTTTAATAATTGAAATAAATTAATGTGAGATTGATTATTTGTTTAGATAATCTAAAAATATTTTATTTTGTTGAAATATGTAGTATGGGGGACATGATGATAGTGATCCTGATTGGTTTGATGATGACGAGTTGTTCATTTCACCTGATCCAATTGTAACAATCAATAAGCTTGTGGTCAAAATGAACAAAGAACTTGTTCATTTGATTCACATTAGAAATAAGTCTTGAGATTAAAGATATGATCAACGTGTTCAACCAACATCTTTAGAGATATCAGGTAATAACCATATTTTAAAGTAATTTTTTTTAGGTCATAAGTTCAATTATAAATGTTTCTTTTTTTAACTTTTACATTATCTAATCGGAAAAACATTTTCTTTCTTATATAGGATTATTTAGCAGATATCACACCACAACATAAAGACACTACGAGCCATCTTTCAATGGTAGATACTATCATACATGAGGATATTGTTCCAGAAGAGGAGGACAAGGTAACCATTCCAACAGTGTCAAATAGTGCATGAGGTAAAGAAAACTCTAATGCTCTTTTTAGTAATGAAATACTTGTAATAAAAATAAAAATAAAAATATCAATTAACATTTCTTTCATGTTACAGCTGATGATAGACCCCTCTTACGACAACCTCGATGATGTCATGAGTACACGACCAAACCATCAAAAATAAAAAAAAAAAATGATTGTACTAGTTATACCATTAGAAACATCACATACCATATTATGAAAACATATTTTTGATGATAAATTTTATTGAGATGAATTATTTTATGTTTATGATTAATGAATGAATGAATGTTTTCTATTTGTTTCTTTCTGTATCTTAATGTCTTGCTTTTAGTTATTTCCTGGTAGATAGATTAGGTATTGGGGAATTGAGAGTGATGTGAGGGGGAGGCGGGGGGTGGAGGGGCCATGATAGCTTCCACCTTCATGTGGTTGACCCTGTTCAATAGAGAATAAATTAAGATTTGGATAAACTTGGAGCAAAATACCCTCGATCCAATAGAGAAAAATTAAAGTCAATGTTCACTTCGCTACTGCTTCATCAAGTGGAGGGATGTTTGCTTCAAGTTTAAACAAATACAATAATTTATTCTCGAAATTAAGAGGATCTCATTAAGGTATTCATGCAATCAATTATTTTAATTATTATTTATTCGTGCAATTAAATTTAGTATTTGGTCAAATTTAATCTAAGTGTTCCTCATTGGTCTCACGAATATGTGTTGGACAACCAATATCAATTCAAATGTTGAAGTGGAATAGTTATCGGATATAAATAGATCAAAATGGTAACATTACATTTAACATTCAATTTTTCATTACTTTTATTAGGAATTTGTTTTATAACCAAATACTGAAAATATGACCATTTATTCACTTTATCATTACATTCACTTGAACCTATTCCCTTATTTCATATACTCTATTACATAACTAAGATTTAAATATGAAAAATATGTGAATAAACTAGTATAACAAACAAATTTGTATCGTCCTCAATGGATCACTAGATTAAGATAAAGGAGGCCCTATATTTGTTGAAAAATTCATTAGGGAAACATATTAATTCACCTTTCCTTGATTTGACATTATTTGTGACATTATATTATTATTCTTTTGTTTATGCTTATGTTCTTATCATCAAATCAATTCCAAAAGAAAAAAATTGAAGATCACATGAACAAAATGTATAGGCTCCAACTAGGGTAAAATCCCTCGAAGGGGAAACCCAAAATAATTTCTCCTCTTATAGAATCAGTTCCAAAGGAGACTTCCAAGACCAAACCCTAGACTAGGTCTCCCACCAAAAACCAAGCCAACCACCCACCCTTTCTTTTACAAAAAAAGACAAGGCTCTCCCAAGGATAGAAAAGTAACATCTTCCAGCCTTCTGTCCTTACCCAACCAGTCTGCAACTTTCTCTACAATTTCAGACCCTAGAAACTCTAGGGCACTCTAATGTGTGGTCAACAAGGGACATATTTCAAACCATTGATTTCTTCTAAAGCTTCTTCATTCCTTCACTTGCCTTCTCCTTATTTTCTAGGATTTTTCGCACTTCTTATTAATTGTAGATCAAACCCAAACTTGATGCTTGATATCTGTCCAAGGAGGTCGAAGTTCCTCCTTTATATAGCCTTCAAAGTGGCTCTTTAAGCCCACTCTAGGCTGAATTTACCTAGTTGGCCAACATGTTCTTGGGAGCCCTCTAGACACTACCAAATACAAAATTAACTATCTTTTTCTTGATACAAGTGCCCACAAGGGTGTTTTACAAAGTGACAATGACTCTTGACTCATGAAAAATCCTAGGAGCATTCAATGGATGCTTGACCTAATGACAAAATGACTTGAGCATGAAACCCATGCTCCAAAAATATTTTTCTTTTTAATTATTTGCACCATTTTTTTCTTCAAATAAGATATACATCATTACATGAGTCAAATGACAATTATGAAGACCAAAACTAGTTACATTCTTCAACACTCCCTCTTAACTACAGATGCATTCATAATTGTCCAACTAGTACAAGGACAATACTCCCTTTGAAAATTTCTCATAAGAAGAGTCAGATTGATAAGCCAATTATAAAAATCAACACTATGATCAACCAACATTGTCTTTGAGCCTAACTAGACAAGATCTACTTCATTCAATACCATTACGATGGGAGGATGTATGTGCGATATCACACTACCTCTACAAGGCACATACCCCATCCAGATGTCCAAAAAGCATGTCATTTTAGGACTATTCTTATCTTGGACTCTTGACCCTAAATCCTCAAAGAATATCGATCCTATTCACCCACTCTTATTTTGGATACTTTTCGCATCCTCAAAGAGTGTCAATCCCTTTCCTTTCTTGTATGTTCTATCCTCAAGGAAACCACAAATTCTTATAACAATCCTCTAGCATTCTCTCTCCAAGGCCTTCACTTATACTTACGTTTGTTAGTCCTGGTCAAGTGCTTGACATATGAAGCAGGGAATGCACATGTGATGTCCAAGATCACTCTCTGTCAACCAGAGAGGATATCCCTATTCTCCTTTTTAACTTGATAATAGATCCTTGCTCCTATTCAAGGACACTCCTTTACTCCCCTTAAAATCTAGAGGTGATTCCCGACTTCCTTTCTAATTCTATTGAGCCTTCCAAAAGTTCAAGTTGACTATAACTTCCTTACAAAAGTGATCTTCCTTCTATACCTTCAAGTTATCTTTTCACATTGCTACCTTCCAATCCCAAGATGAGCACATCTTGATCTTCAGGGATGCCAGGTGCCAGATGTTGAACTTTCCCTTAATATCCACATAATTGAACTTGTCTCAATTGTCATTATGTACCCCTGCAACATTTTTCTAGGTAGCATAACAACATGTTAACTAGATAACAAATATTAGATATCAACATCAAACTTAGCTCACCATGATGACCTTTTCAAAACATCAACATCCTCATGGTCCATCTTCATATGAGTTTACCTTTATGCATCAGAGTTCCCAAGGATCCAACTTGATTATCAAGTTACCCCTTTTCCTTCAATGAATTTGACAGCAACAATTTTTTCAGGGTATTTATAGTTATGTCTTCCATCATGCTCATCAAAACACATGATCTTATTTTCTTATTCATCCTTCTCATTTTTATTCCTTCCGAAATATTCACCGACAAGCACCACCAAGCAAAATATACAAGTACAAGAGCACGATTATAATTTTGACAGTCTAGGGATACCATGGTATATTAGAGGGATAATTCCTAATGTTTTTAGATCCAAACCCTAAGTTCCTTGATATTTCCCATTGAAACATCATCCCTAGGGTTTGAACCCAAATTTCCATCCAATTCCACCCTCACTAGGGTTTTCCATACACTGTAGACTAACTACAAACCTTGAAATCAAATCTAGGGTGTAAACATATTCGGGTTAGGGCTTTTTTATTTACAAGGGTTTTCCTACTTACAACATAATATAGGGTTTATAATCTCTAGATTACAAAGATGGAGTTTACAAACCCTAAGATCATAGAAAACACTAAGACATGTGCAACACCCTCCTCCCACATTTACCCAAGCTAACCGTTCTACTGGGGTAAACATGTGACAAAGAGTTACTATGATATGATTCAACTCCCCATGTGTAGTTAAGGAAGTGGAACTGACAAGACAAGACCCATCTGACCTGCCTTAGGAGCTACAAAATCTTCAGGAGACAACCAACACTTCCAGGTGCCCAACCCCCTGAGACAACTTGATGTTTTACTGATCTAGACCCCTATTCACTCCCATGACAAGGAATCCATGTGACTAAGACCCTCTAGTCGCTCCTGTTAGTGTCAGTCTTTCCAGCCTTCCTCTAGTGATCAAATATGCTCTTACAAAGTGGTTTCAGAGTGTTAAGGTCAAATTTTGTCATTTCAAAAAGTTTTCAAGAAAAATTTGGTCAGTAGGCATTAGGTCTAGGGTTTGCTTTAACTCCTTCTAAAGTTGCCCAAATGCCAATCTATGTCACTATTCAGCTGAGTCTATCATCATTCATAGGGTTTTCATTATCATGTCAGTGTCTAATGAGTTATTTTACATCTTGTTCATGCTTCAGTTGTGCCTATGCAAGTTCATTTCCCTCTCCTAGGGTTTTGAAGCCAATTTCTCCTGGACGGTCAAATCATCGGCAAAACTTGTTTCCTGATGCTCATACACCTTCCCCTATCCTTAAATTACCTTACCAAATGCTTCCCATCACTGAGATTCCCAAATTCCTCATTTTCCACAAACCCTAGTTTCTAGCTACAACTTGGCAATTTTCTAGGTTGGGCCTGTGTTTTGCCCTTTTGGACCCCTTCCCCTCACTCAATCTCTGCGATTCCACTTTCCCCTACTTCCTAACATCCCTCCCTACTTCCGAAAATTTCCCCAAGAATTTAGAAGCCCCTTATCCCCTTCATTTCACTTCATTTCGACAAAATTCCTTATTTCACACATCGGGATAAGTTTTACTCAAATGATGTTTTAGAGCAATAAAAGATGAATTTGGGAAAACTGAGAGAGGTTTTTGTCCACAACATGCTAAAGAAGAAAAACCTCCTTCGCTTTTTTCACAGGTGTCATGGTTTTAGAGAAATGTCAAAATTACAATCGCCAGATCCAAAGAGGTTGGCCAAGGCACTAAATGACGGAAGAGGCCCGATCCCCTCCATATCTTGGACGAGGCTTCACTCAAGGACCAAGGCACTAAATAGCCTAGCCATAGCACAAATCCCAAGAAATTTTGAGCATTTTGGGTAAATTTTGGTTTTTTTTAGGCAATTTACAGGTTTTCTCCATTAACGGGTCTCATCCCCCGTGAGACCCTTCATCCCAACAACTCCATTTTGCAAAAACTTAGCATTTCCAGATTTTTCATGCAAAGTTACACATTATCATCAAAGGACTAAAGATTTGGCAAAGTTTTGGGCCTCCAGAAAGTCAAAAAACAAGCAAAAAATGACTTTCTGTCACTTTTTTGAGACACAGAAAGTAATCATGGGAGATTGCAATTTTGGAGGGGCAAATTACCACCAAATTCAGAAATTCCAGTTGGGTTGGAAAGTAGATTCACAGATCTTTCCAACAATCCTACTCTTGCTTCATTTGGAAATCTAGAAGTGCCCCAAAAGTGGTCCCAAAGGCACGCGACCCGTCAGGCAAATTTCTCCAAATTTCACTGTACAGCTCAGAAAAACGCAGTTTGACCCTGTTTGACTTTTTGGGGTGGATTATTATCCTATGTGATATAATTAATGTAATTTTATGACACTTTTACTCTTATGTACCTCTTCTTGAAGATTCATTCATAAAAAGGTGAAAATTAAATGAATGAATTGGTTTCCTATCTTATAGAGGCAAGTTGTTTTGACTGCCTAGTTTCTAGTGCTAAGTTTAGAAGTGGTTGAAACAGCTCCTAGGATAGTGAGCTCGACCCCTAGAGGCAGGGAAAGAGGTTAGATCATCTATATTATGTACTTTCTTACTCATTTTCATGGTTGGACTCTTGAGGGAGAAGCTATCATTGTATTATTTCACTGTATCTCTGCAATTTTTGGCTAAGGAAGACCAGGGTTTTGCAGTCCTTTTTGGGATTCTTGTGGTTACATGTATTGATGGTGTGTTTCTCTATGTACCTGTAAGTGTGTTATGTGAATCATTTCCTTTCTTTTCCTTCTGCACATTAAGCAAACGAAGTGTTAAAGTAAGAATTCATGACTGTCATGCTCTGCTTTTAAGTTTGTTTGATTTAAATGTTTTCTACTGTTTAAGGAGAATTCAAAGTTATTGTTTGCTCTCCTTAACTACTCACCTGTCATTCCTAATCATCCACCTCAATCAAAGGCATCAATACTAACTCCTACCTCACCCCAAAGAACCCCCTGCAGAAACTGTGTCCAATCCCCGCACCCAAAATTGCCATCCCCTCAATTTGCCACCAAAAACCCTAAAAACCCCAAATCAACCTTTTGATCCGTTTACTAGCCTAAAATCAGTGTTACCCTATTGGTCATCTCATCCATTGAAGATTTTACCGAGATTGACCGGAGAGAGCCTTCTCCTGCCCTGTAGGGCTAGCTACGAGGCTAAATGGTTTGATGTTGCCTTGAGGTTTACCTTTTTCAGCCTGAGGTGAAATTTCAAGCGCTAACAGACTGGTAATCAGACGATGTTCTCGCATGTTCGACTTCGACTCCCATATTCGCATGCTTGAACTTGTACTTTGTTCGGGTTGAAATGGAGCGCATGACCCTGGATTTTGTTTGCTGAGATCCAGGTTGCATTTTGTGGATTATTATCCTCACTACATGACTCATTCGCTGGATGGTTGCGACCATGCCTGAGTCTATTCATCGATCCTCACTGGATGGCTGCGTCCATATCTTGGATCCAGATTTTTATGTACTCTGCTATGGATGGCTGCGCCCATACCATGTACATCATGTACTTGAGATATCAGTTGTACTTCGTGCAGGTTCTCCAACGGCCGTGTTTTCAGTCAACCATGTTCTTGTAAAGCATTTGACCGCTCTCTCTCTCGGGCTTCATGTTTTAGGGGGCATCTGTTACACATTATTTTGTCACCATCCCTGTTACCCCTTCTCCCACACATTGGAGGACCTATTCTGGGACCTATGAGAAGTGACATAACTTGAAAACACCTGCATTGTATTCCCTTGAGTATGTACTTCATATGCCCTGAAGAAACCTTCTGCAAAATACCCATAAATATAGCCCTTTTTCCATTGGCGTTGTTCCATAGTGTATCACTCACGTCAATGGGGGAAATCCTCCAAAGAGGGCGCGCCAGCTGGCACTCTGTATCAGAGTCGCACTAGCGCCAACCCAGTTGGGTAAAGTTTTTAACAAACAAACTTCCGAAGGTTCTTCCTAATCTATTCATGAACTGATTCCAGTTTGAGTTAGTTCAGTTGGGCTTCGAATCTCCCAAGGAGGGAACTAGTTCTCCACCCCTCATGGAAGCTTCCTAATGATAAGGACAATCCCATGAATCTTGTGGATGGTCTTATCTACTTCTCCTCTCTCTATATAAGCTTGTTCTTTTGCCTTTGACAAGCTAGTTAGTAATTCTACTCTTCAAGCTCCAAAATCTAAGTCTCAAAGTCTGAGAATTGCTAAGCTCATGCTACAATAGGCCTTGTTCATCCCCATAAGGCTATATCTTTAAGGAGGAGATCCATGTCCAAGTAACTAAGGAGAGAGAGGCTTGTTCCCCATCCCCTACAAGCTTTGCAAGGCATCTGTTGCTAATCACCCAGCCAAAGGAGGATTTGACGTCAAAACTTGGTTGTATTCTCTTTTGTTTATCAATAATAATAGACGACTATCATTATGGTTCTGCTCATATTGTCTTTATAATGATGTTTGAGTTGTATCCTTTCTGACTGATACATAGTTTCATTTCTTGGATTTTATGCTTGTATTTGTCTTGTTCTTTGCATGTGCAGGTGTCTGTTCATGAGGATCGTGAGGATTGTGACCAGCTGAAGCGAAAGAATGAAAGCGACGACTCTTCTATTAATACTAGCGTTGGATTCGAGGTAGGCCCTTGCGTGTTAGCGTTGTTTGATTGTTGCTAGACCCCATTTAGGCTAGTGGGATCGCCTCTGTCCGCAGAGGGGATTTACCTGTACAACAAGGAGCCTTGTAAAAATTTTGGAAATGGGAGCATGCTAGGGCAGCTAACTCTCTAAAGGATTGGACAGATCGCCCCTGTGTGTCCTTGAGCTCCCAGATAGTATTGATGGCCTTTCTACCATTTGCATGTTTGTGGAAAAATTTGGTATTATCATCCCCTTCCTTTAGCTAGCTAGCCCGACTTCGGATCCGCCAGCTTGCTTCTCTATTCCTAAGATTTGGGCTCTCTTTTGCAAAGAATAATAGTATATGTCTCTTTGCTCTTGAGTCATCATGATACCACCTAAGAATTCCTGCAAAGTAAAAATGACCTCCTCTACCTCCCTGAGAGTCAACTCTTCTGCCTCCTTTTCCTTTAGAGCCCATGCCTTGGATAGGATTTTCAGCTCCTTCATATTGTGAAGGAAACCCCGAGTTGGGTTCCCAGATGAGCCTAAGGGATTTGCCCTCCAAAAATCCGTCACTAGTTTAATGTATTCCATATCTTGCAGCTAGGTGGAATTGAATTTAAATGATGCCTTTGGTTTATCTATAACATCCTGCAGCTCTAGGTATATGGGGCAGTGATCCGATGGGCCGCTGTACTCACCCATTGTCTGATACTAGGACCTCCGCTAACCAGGAATTCTTTTGCAAGGAAACAGTCAAGCTATCTGGCTAGGCTTGCTTCCCCAATTCTATTGTTCCTCCAGGGGGGCTGCAATTCAGCAGTGGGGATGTCTATAAAGTTATGGAAGTCCAGGAGATTTTCAAAAAAACCCAACAGAGCATCCACCTAAGCATGATTACCCCAAGATTCTGTGTAACCCATGGAAAAATTGAGGTCTCCCCCTAAGATAATGTTATCTTGTTGTAGGAGGGGTGAGTTAAATAAGGAGCTCCAAAATCCAACTTTGTCTTGGCATGGCTCGTATACGTTGAGAATCTTGAATTCAGATTCAAGGGAGGGGGAGTAGATATCAGCATCCGAAAAACCTCGTCCTCCCCAAACCCTCAAAGTCTTAATAATTCTATTACAGATGCCCAGGGTTAATCCCCCTGATCTGCTTGTGGCATCA
This sequence comes from Pinus taeda, assembly GCA_000404065.3. Classification (NCBI taxonomy): domain Eukaryota; kingdom Viridiplantae; phylum Streptophyta; class Pinopsida; order Pinales; family Pinaceae; genus Pinus; species Pinus taeda. Next base: position 68,213 of record APFE030420245.1, on the reverse strand, counting down.
AGAGAGTGGAATATCCAACTAGGGAGCCAGGTTTCAAGTAAGAGAGAGATAGTGCATGTAGAACCAAGGGTTTCTTGAAGAAAAATTATGTCTATCAGTTCAGAGACAAATAGACGTTTAAGGGCTAGTTTTTTATCCAGGCTAGCCATCCCATGACAATTAAAGGAGAGCAACTTCATGGAGGGGGGAGGAGAGGGGCTTTCTTTTCTCTAAGTTTAAGGTCTTTCGTTTGCCAGATGCAATCTCCTCCCGAGCCTAATGTTTAGCTTTTGAGAGATGGGAGGGGCATCCCCTCGGTTTGGGAGGGGGAGGGGTGGAGACAACTTCGAAACTGATCATGTCGAGGCCTTGTGAACACATTCGAGAGCGGAGGGGGTATTGGGGCTCCGGGTGGGCATGATCGGGGGAGGGGAAGAGAGGTTCTTAGGGAGGGAGGGATGAAGGAAGGAGAAAGCAGGAGGGGGAGGTGCAATAGTGTAGTGCTGAACCATAGGGGGCGGATGGAAGAGCTAAGGGTGGGGGGGGGGGGGGGGAGTTTAAGGGAGCACCCAAAGAGTCGTTAGAATAGTCCTGCCATGATAGAGAAGGCAATACAGGAGAAATGATAGAAGTATAAGAAGATGAGAAAAGAGAAGATGACATACCCATGGTGTGAGCGTCCCCTATAGTCGCCTAAGCTCTTGTTAGAGGTGGGGAGGGTGGTCGAAGAGGAGCTTTCCCACACTTCTTCTTTGAGTCTTTATTGTGTGCCTTGTTTGCATCAGTCGGATCTTGATGAGACAAATCTTCCCCTTCTATTGCAGATTGAGGCTCGTCCCATGGGGTATGGGCTTCCTGAACATTATCCATAGGTTGATGTCCTTTCTTGATGACTAGAGGGCAATCTTTGTACATGTGACCGACTTTGTGGCATCTGCGGCATCTGTATCATATGCCCTCGTAATCCAGGTGCTGCTTTTGGGTGAAAGACCTCCATTGTATGGTGATGAATTCCTGCAGCCCTCCCCTTGTATCCATATGCACTAGAATTCTGGCAAAGGCCATCTTGCCAGTGGATAGGTATGATTTGTTTGATTCCATTTATGTGCCAATGGAGTTCCCAATTCATCTGAAAATATCTTCAGATCAGAAGTGTAACGGGAGCCCTAGTAATCTTACCCAGATCGGGCCAACTCCAAGCTGCTCTGTGTCCGGGTTGAAAAGAGGGGACCAACGTTTCAGAAGGAATAGGGCATGCTCAAAGTGCCAGTGGGACGAGAGGACCTAATTCATGAGGTCTAGACTGGAGAAGCGGAGTGCAAACCACCCCTTCACAAACGTCTGAACCATGGGTAGGTCGGCCAAGTGGTTACCCCAAACTTCTGAGACCCAAGTTTTTAGGTGGGTTGTTGTGTAGCTTCGGCCCCTTATTCTGCCCACTAGCACCTTGTTTGCGAAATCCATAGTGTCGCCGAGCCGAATGTCCTCCTCAAGCCTAAGGAAGGTATCCACCTCTTCGGTCCTAAAGCACTTTGTCTTCTTGCTTGTCCTGTCTTCGGCTGATGAGTTTCCTCAACCGTCTGGGATATGCTTCGGGGCTTAGGGGTTCACTGGGGGAGGGGATGAGTCAACATAGAAGGCTTCTGCTAAAGGGGGAATGCTAGTGAAATTGCCAGAGGGAAGGGAGGTCGAGCAAAGCGTGAATAAGGGGACCGTAGAGGAAGAAGGAGCAAGGGGAGTGGAGGGGTAAGTGGAATGAGGGGGTTGAGGTAAGTGACCAAGGGTGGGGGACGGAGGGTTAGGGTTAAGGCAACCCGTAGCAAACCCTGGGGAAGACGAAGATGACAGGGGAGTGGAGAGGGATGGCCATGTTGGAGGGTCATCCGAAGAAACAACTTGGTGGTACGATGGTCTTGAGAGCAAGGGGAGGCTAGGGATAGCCTCATTCAACTCATTACTGAAAGAAATTGACCCTAACTTAGCAGGTCTCGGGGTCGTCCAGATAAAACCCTCTGCTAACACTTCTTCCGAGTAATCCACCATTTTGAGGTCCATCGCTGTCAGAGAATGTGAAACGCCGGCTACCTATGGTAATTGCTAGGGGGAGGAGCAGCGTGTAGACAAAATTGTTATGGAATCTAGAGGTCAAGTAGCAAAACCGTGGAGTAGGAAAAGACGGGTAGGTAAAAAAACACAGTAAAAATACACATTACGGGTCGCGGCATATTGTAATGGCTGCATGTGTTGATGGGGGCGTCTACGCATATGGTATAACCAACTATGTCATCCTGTTGCAGCCATGCTCCAACTACCCGTTTTCCCCAACCCGCATCGTCGGCGCCTCCATCCTTCTCCAATTTCTAACCCTGGAGGATTCAATTCATCTTAATTTTTTTTTTGTATATGTTGATATTTTTTTTTAATTAATAATATATTGTTGTGTAAATTGATATCTTTTTAAAATTAATAATATATTTAATATTTAAAATACACAAATATTTTAAATTAAAAGTAAAACATTAAATTTATTATTATTTTTTTTATTTGACAAAGCTAGCAAGTGCCTTTTACACTTAAATGCAATCCTTAATTCAAATACTGCCGGAAGAAGGAAGGCTAACAAAAAAATTCATGTTTTCTTGCGTGTCACAAAACCCAACCAAAGAAACACAAATCATGTCGCTGCCTTAAACCAACCCACATTTTCTCGACTTTCCCACCCATAAGTAATACAACCCTAACGATATGATTTCCCTACGCTCACTTAAAACAAATTTTTCGGGTACATCGAATTCATTGAATTCGCTAGTGGACGGATTCAACAGATAATAACAAAATTGACTACGAGAACTGGTATAGGGTTTACTCACAAATTTATGTAGCGGAGGAGCTTTGAAAATTAATGTGAGTGGCGAGGGAAAAATAATGATTTTTAAGGTTAATTTGTTAAACCATTTTTATTGAAAATTTATTCAGATTAATTCTCCAATTTTATTAGATTTTTTAAAATAAATTTCTAAATAATATTTAATAATAATATATGGTTAGATCTAATACTTTTGTGATTCATAATAAGAAGAAAGCTCTTTCAGATTAATAACATTGTAGAATAAGATTTTAATACTTATAATAAATATTATGTAGGGAATTATAACATTTTCTTTTTAGTTAATTTACTTATTAATACTATTTCTCTATAATAGGTTAATTCTCTTCAACTATTTAACTTTTCAATTTATTATTATTTAAATTATATTTTTATATAAAAAATTTTAATTTAAAAAATATTATTTTTAATTTTAATTGTTGTTTTAGCTTATCAATATTATATATATCATGAAATATTTTCATATAAAATAAATGTTATTGTGTTTATAAGTATTATTTATATTGGTTTCGATTATCTTAATTGAGATTTATTCATTTTCTCGAGATATAGTTTTTTTTCAAGTTAGATCTAAGCCTAATATTATTTTTTATTTAATTTATTTTTTATCTATTAATTAACTCATTGAAGAGTTGACGTATTCAATCTTAAAAATTAAAATTTTAAGGTTTAAACATAAGGACCTCCCTGTATTATAAATCAATATTTTTCCTTATGATACCATTGTATTTCAATCATAGGTAATCTTCGAACATTTAGTTATTAAATTAGAGAAAGAATGGTAAGAAAACCCTAGGAGAATGTGAGCTCTACTATCGACTTCACTGACTGGTTCAATGGCCCTTGAGGAGGGGGAGGCTCCCCCTCCACCCCTCCCTAACAACTCTATCGATGTTGCCTTCCAATCCCTAGTGGCACCCCTCCCAAAGCGCGAGCGAGCGACTGTTGTTGCATCCAAATTTGTTTAAGAGAAATGAAGAGATAAAGAATGTTTCCTTGTTGGATGGTGCACACTGCACTTTCCTAGCCTATGTTAAGTGAGCCTTGATAAGAAAATTTACTGGTATGTGGCCTTCTCCAAGGTCAATGGAAATATGGCTAGGAAAAACATGGAAGCCTATGATGAAGGGAGGGATTTCTCTCTCAGCTGTCAGAATTGGGTTCATTTATTTTTTAAATGAAAAAGGATAGAGACGTAGTGTTTTGAAATGGGCTACATTTCTTCAGCTCTAGACGAATGTATCTGAATAAATGGAATCTTGAATTCAATCTAGACAAGGACATCCCCACTACCATTTCAGTGTGGGTCAAACTTTCGTGGCTCCCAATATCATGTTGGAGCGATGATTGCCTGAGAGCTATGGTAATGGGGTTGGGAAATACTTGGAAAAATTTGAACCCAAAGGCTCCCAATTTTCCTATGCCAAAATATGTGTAGAAGTAGATTTGGGAAAAGGACCGCTGTTGTAAATCAATCTAAATTTTGGGAGAATGGAAGAATAGACAAATTATGGACTATGAACAAATATCTTCCAAATGCAAACATTTCCATGACTACGACCACTTTGTTAGAGACTGCGCCAAAGTTGGGAAAGATAAAAGTATGGAGGCTCCCGAGTTTTGTCTAGGAAACCAAGTTAAGAAATGTTAAAAAAGAATTGAGGAAGTGATTGAAATAGAATTATCAACCTCTGGGAAAAAAGAAGAGACAAAGTTCAAGAATTAGACGAGCACTATAAGATGATAGAAGAAGCACAAATAGAAGAAAAACACATCCAAAAGGAAAAGCACCTCTCCAAACAGATTTATAATTTAAGTCGGAAAGAGGAAAATACGGGGAGGTTAAAATATCGTAGTCTTTGGTTAAAAGCGAGGGACTCCAACACATCCTTCTTTCATAAACAAGCTATGTCTCGGGAGAATTGAAATAGAATAAGAGAGATAAAGCTTGAAGGGAGGAAGAAGGTCAACACCTTTGCAGAAATTAAAAACTGAGGACTTCAACATTTTCAAAGCTCTTCTCAATAAATATCACATCCCTCTTGACAGTGCTAATGGTTTTTTTGCAGGAAATGCCATAGGTAATCTTCCCATCTATCAATTAGTCTCTTTTAGGCAAAAATAATGGAAGAAGAAACTCAAAAAGCGGTTTGGTCCTTGGAGCTCGAGAAAGCACCAAGTCGAGATGGCTTCTCCATCTTCTTTTATCGATTATATTGCAACATTATCAAAATATTTCTTATTAGAATGTTGAACCATAACAGAGTAAAAAAGAAGATGCGAGGAAGCACTAAATCATCCTTCCTTGCCTTAATTCCAAAGGAAGCCAATCGCTCATCCTTCTCTAGATTTCACCATATCTCGTTGTGTAATTATTCCTATAAAATCTTGACAAAAATTATAGCCAACAAGATTAAGCCTCTGCTTCCTTCCTTCATCTTTGAGAATCAAGGCGGGTTTATGCCACATCAGAATATACTCGATAATATCATTATGGTTCAGGAGGCAATCCACTCTAGTAAAGAAGCAGGAGAAGCTAGAATGGTTATCAAACTGGATATGGAAAATGTGTTTGATCGGGTAAATCATTCCTTTCTATTTCTTGTCATGGAAGAATTAGGTTTCAGTAATCAATTCATTTTATGGATTAACATGTGTATTGGTTCTCCTTGGATTTCTCCTTTGATAAATGGACGACCAACCCCTTTCTTTGCTACCTCTAAAGGCCTATGGAAAGGATGCCCTCTGTCACCTCTTTTATATATAATAATGACTGAAGTGTTGAGTCACAACCTTGAGTCTGAGAGGTTGCTTGGATCTCTCCCTCATCTAAGCATTGTAAGGAATGTTCGTGAAATAAATTACTCTTAGTTTGTTGATGACACCCTCTTGCTTGGAGGTGCATCCTTAGTGATTTCCTTAAGATTAAAAAAGATTATGGATTGGTATCTCCTTTTATCTGGGGGGTTGATAAATAAATTGAAATGTTAATTGGTTGTCTAGAATTTCCCAGAGGCGTATTTTTTGGAAATCGCTCACTTGCTAGGGTTTCCAGTGTATGTTAACCAGATTTCCTTTTCTTATCCTGGAATCCCCATATCATTTAAGCAGGCTTATGGCTCAACCTAGCGGGGAGAGTTATTCTCATCAAATATGTTCTCTCCTCTCTTGTGGTGTACTTGGGAGTTGACCTTTTAGCTCCTAAGAATATAAATCAACAAATAATCAGGCTAATTTAGAAGTTCTTATGGCAAGGGGGAAAAAGTAACGACTACAAATTCCACCTTGTCAATTGAAATTTAGTAAGACAACCAAAGAGCTTAGGTGGATTAGCAATCAAGGACCTTGAACTTAGGAATATGGATCTTGGGGAAAAATTGGTTTGGAGACTCCTCTTGGACTCCAATGAGTGGTAGAAAAATGTTTTCACAAGAAAGTATTTTCACAAAAATCGTCTTATTAGACTAGAAGGAGAGTTATGGGATGGTAAAGGCTCAAATTTGGAGATTGTGTAAAGTTTCATCATCATTTATGTTGGAATATATGGGTTTCTAGTTAGGCAATGGGAAACATATTCACCTACGGAAAGATCTCTCTACCCTATTTGACCTTGTCTCTAGTCCTTGGTTTGTTGATTTCTCTGAGTGGATGGAGGAGAATGGTTACAACTATCTTGCGGACATCTCCCACTGGGACAATCAAGGTTTGTCATGTGGGTGGTTGGATTTGGACATGCCCATCCATTTGTTGAATTATTGGCATTCCATGATTAGTAGACTAAAGGGGTTTGCGCTTATCATTATAAGAAAATTGGACAATCAGGTATGGATGGGAGGTAAGAGTAAAATATATACAATCAAACATGGTTATTCTCTTCTCATTAGGAACCCTTCCTGCCCCCCTCCCTCTAATATCTGGGGGAATGTTTGGAACAGGGATGGGCTTCCTAAGGTCAATATCTCTTGCTGGGAAATGGTGCACGAGAAGATCCTCACTGCCAAAAAGTCAAGGAAAAGGAATATACATGGTCCCTCCCATTGTGTTCTCTATTCTAAAGTGGAGGAAATTATTAAGCATTTTTTTTCAATGTCCTTTCTCTATGGAAACTTGGAAATTCACTTTAGCGCCCTTGGTTCACTCTCCCTGCATTGATTAGAATTGGAACGAGATGTTTATACGTTGGAAGAAAAAATTCCCCCACTCCAATAATTCCCTCTTGATGCGTTGCTAGATTGTGATTCCCAAATATCTTGGCTGGTTGATTTGACTCAGTCGAAACTAAGTGATATTTCAAGATAAGTGTTATGTTCCATAATCTGCTTCAATCAAAGGAATGATGCTTGTTTTCGAGGTGATTTATTCTAGGGGGTTTGATGATTCAAACTTGAACGTATTGACTACTAATGGAAAATAGTGGCTTAGGATCTCTAGTTCCAACTCCCAAGCTCTCAGTTCAAAATCTCATGTCATTCCTCCTTTCTGTGTTAGGTTGATCGAGGAGGCCTTTGATGAATGGAAAAGAAATACTGGTCAGGTCCAACTCTATTTTGATGGAGCTTCGAAAGTTAAACCTGGGCAAGCTGGAGTGGGAAGGGTGCTTTTAAATCTCGAAAAAACACTGAATTAAATTTTGCATGGTGACTTGGCAAAGCCACGAATAATCAAGTTGAAGTGCTCTCTCTCTAATAAGGCTTGAAAATCAGCATCTCCAAGGGCATCAGGAATTTGATCATCGTTGTTGATTCAATGGTGGCCATCCAAAAATATTTGAGTCTTGCCAAGCATGAGAACCTCATTGAGTCCGAAACCTCTCTAATTCTTAAAAGGATAACATATCTCCTTAAAAAAATTCAAAAATTGAAAAATTTCCATGTTAAAAGAGCCAACAATCAATTGGCAGACGCTCAAGCCAAAATTGGAGCGAAGTTAGAGCAAGGATCCATCTAATTAACAACATAAGTGATATATGTCATATACCATAAAGTTGTTTTATAACACAATCCCTTTGGAGTACAACTGAAGTATGGGACCTCATAAGAATATGCAGGCAATTAAGATGGACAACATTATGAGGTTTCGTTGGAGAGCATCGGGAGAGGGGAAGGGAGGTTGGAAGTTAATGCACAGGTGGGAACGCAGTAGAAAGGTGGCCATGAACTACGACAAGTTGGAATTATGGCCTTGGTTATTCTATTGGTTAATAAATATGAGTTCAATTGAGCGCAGGCATGGTACCATCGCATTTCGAACCAAAGAGGATTTGATGGTGATGGAGAGGGAGGAAAGTGGCTTTTCAAAGACGATATTGGTTGAAAATATTGGAAGGAATGTTAGGAAGGACCGCGCTCTTATTTATAGTTGCTAGTTGAGGTAAATTAACCATCAGATTTCTCTAGTGCATGGGAGAATAGATAAGAAAATGGCCTCAGTGAGAAATGAAAGTGGCAACGATGTGGTGGAGGCTTGGCACAATGGGAGTATAGGGGATATAGTTGATAGTTCATGTAAGAAAGTTGTCAAGGAAATTGTGAAGGAAATTAATGAAAATATGGCTATCGTGTATGCTCAATTGTCTGGTCCCAGAAAGGATATGGAATTGCTACAAAGATCCATGGAATTCGTGACTATAGGTGTTATGAACCTAAGTCATAAGGTGGAGGTTATTGAACTTTAGGTGGAGACAACCACTGTGGGTGCGCTGAAAGAATTTTTTGGTTTCGATGATGGCTCTTCTCCTCCAGCAGAGAGTTTCATTAGCATTGCAATCTGTGGCTTGGATCTTGGGGAATGCGGAAATGAGGAACCAGGCATGCCTCCTGAAGAGGCTCTAGAGGAAGTCGGCCCTAGAAGTTGCGGGTAGCAGTTGCCTTTTTCTTTTTTAATCTATGTTTTGTAGAATAGTAGTGTACTGTGGAATTTTTTGGAAGATCTACAGTATAAAATATGTAAGGAGTATATATGTGAATAACATAGGTAGAAATAGGGTCTCTCTGCTTGTTAATCTGTTGAACAATTCTAAAAGAAAGCTCTCCATGATTGTAAGGGACCTGGCCCATTTCCAGTTTTATTAATGAAAATTGCAACCCATTCTATTGAAAAGAAGAAGTAGCACCTGCAGAAATTCAATATGAACCTATTTTGTTTGGGTACAATGACAATCAATAAATTTACCAAAACCTTCCATAAACTCCAATCAACATTGATGGTATGTTTGATTTATATTTTTCTGCACCATACTCAATTAATTATTTATATATTTTCTATTAAGAATTTATATTATTTACTTAAAAAATATGCATAATTAGATTATGATTGAACTCCACACTAGTGATAGTGCTAAGCATTTGCAGTGGTATGTATAATCAAAACTTAACTTAGTATCCATTAAATAATTTGGGATACCGAAAATTGTTTAGTGGATTATTGGTGTAAAATTATAAAAAAATTGATTAGGCATGCCATTGCAGATACTCATCACCATCGGTAGGGTCGAGATCCATCCTAGCCTAATTATGTGGATATGTGGATTTTTTTGAAGGTAAATTATATATTTATATATATATATATAAAATTTGATTGGCTTTTCACCACAAGCTTCTTAAACTATAGTTAAAAGGGTTGAAATCTTCGATTCTACCCATTTCTGCTGTTTATTTCATTCATTCTCAATTCTACTTAATAACCAAATGTTAGAAGATCACCCATCATGAACACAATGAAATGAGAGAAAAATATCTGTTGTATAATAAAACACATATAAGGAGAACTATAGAGAGATAGAGAGATCTATATAAATCTTCTGTTGTATAAAGAAATACATATAAGGAGATCGATAGAAGAATACAAAGAGAAGATCTGTCGTATAATAAAACACGATGGAATGATAGAGATTGATGTATAAATCTTCTGTTGTATAACAAAATACATATAAAGAGAATGTTGAAAAGTAAGGGACACGATAATAATAAGAAAACACGGATTTAAAATACAAAGTCTTTTTGTTTTTAAATACTAAAACGTTATAGAGGTTCACTTTTTATTAAATGAATAATTTTAAAAAATATTAAATTTGGACTTGAAATGAATGAGGGAGATCAGGATAATGTCACCTCAACCACTTAAATTAATTGAAAATCACAATAATTTTACTTAATTGTCTAAACTAAATTTCAATTAATAAATGAATTATTAGCAGTAGTATGAATTAAATGAATGAATTATTTTTTATAATAATAATGTGATTGGTTTATTTTTTAATGATAAGAATATTGCATTAAATTAAAATCTTAATATAGATGACTATTTATATAGATGAGTATAATGAAAATATTTAATGACAATTTAATTTAGGGCAATATTTATTCTCAATACTTATCCATAACTTTACTAACTTAAAAGACAAAAAGTGTTTAGAGGCGATTCACTTAAAAAATTACAGGGCCTTTCTCATCTGCAGAGGGACCCTCATTTCCCATAATTTATTTGTCGATGATATTCCGTTGACTGAGATCTTGTGCAGAGACACCTGGATTTGTTTACATGAAATATTGGGAAGGTTTTAAATAGCAACAGGCATGATTGTCAACGCTGGGAAATCATCTTTTCATGTCATTGATGTTAACGGGGATCTGATCACATTCCTCACACAACTCTTCAACATTAAAGCAATCCCTCTTCAAAATGGGCTCAAATACTTGGGATTTTATTTGAAGTGTGCTGGATACCAAGTGGTAGATTGGTCCTGGATAACTGATCGGCTTTACAGGAAAATTGATGCATGGGAATATAAATGTTTGCCCAAAGGTGGACGCGCTATTTTGTCTCAATCTGTTCTTGTGCAAACAATGGTATATTGGGCGCATCTTTTTTATATTCCATCAGCAATCATTAATAGTCTGAATAGGATGATAGCCAATTTCATATGGGGGGGCAACAAAGAACATAGAAAATACCACCTATGTAAACTTTCCAAACTGGCTCGACCAAAAAAAATGGGCGGCTGGGGAATTTTGGATTTATCCCTTTTCAGGAAGCCTCTCCTATGCAAAACAATGTGGAAAGCAATCATGGGATCGTCCTTCTGGAGTTCGATTGTTCGGGCCAAATATATGGGCAACAAGGACTTATCATTCTAGATTAGGGAGAACCACATCGGAACACCTCTCGGCTCAGCTATTTGGAGAGGATTTAGAAAACTTGAGTTTTTTTTTAGATAAAATCTTATATGGAAATTACAGACCGGGTCAAAGATCATCATTGGTAAGGATGAAATTGCAGGAGTGGTTGGAAAAATACAAATATCAAATCGGCTTATAAGAATGCTACAAAGCTGGGGCATCTTTTTTTGGGCCAGTGTTATCTGAGAATGGGCTAGAGCGGTTCCCATGTGGAAAACAACAACCGAATTGCATCTATTTGGTGAAATGGCGACGCAATGGAATTCTATTTTAATCTCTTTACGAGCTCTGGGTACTTATCGGTCAACGGACAAAGACTTCCTCATATGGAAGGGTTATGGCGGCTCCTTGGCTGTCCTTGTCAAACACATATATCAACAGTTACTGTCAACTGATCCTGGAAATACAAAAAATACCTTTCCTCCTACCTTTTGGAAATCAGGTTGTCCCACAAAGATCATTATTTTTGCTTGGTTAGTGTTCCATAACAGGAACCTCACATGGGATAATTTGCAAAAATGAAAATGGTGTGGGCCTGCCATATGCCTACTATGCAGATCTAACTCTGAGAACAACATTCATATGTTTCTCATATGTCCACAAACTCAGACTATTTGGTAGAAGCTCGCGGCGCACTTCGGTATTCCTCACCACTCTTACCCATCCATTCCCGAGGCATTTATGGAATGGAGCAGCTGGAAAACAAAATGGCCCGCCATCCCATTATTGACCCTATGGGCCATTTGGAAATACAGAAATGGTTTGCTTTTCAGATCAAATAAGGAATCTCTCTGAACTGTTTTCGAATCAATCTTATGCCAATACAATGCTCTCGAATTAGCTAGACAGAACATGATAAAAAAAGGAGAATTAGCTGGACAGAACAGGATCAAAAAAGGAAGTGGAGCAACGACAAGGATTCCCACAACGATCCCATGAGCTTTCTTCGATGGTGCTGCTCAACTTGGCACATGCGCATGTGGTGTTTACATCATTCCAGAAGCAGGACAAGCTTATCAAATACATTGGAATGGCGGACTCGGGTCAAATAATAGAGCCGAGGTGATGGCTCTAGCTGGCCTTCTCTCCTTTTGTATCTTTCTGGATTTACCAAATGTACAAATCTATGGAGAATCGAAAATAATCATCGATCATATCTTGTTAAAACACAAGATAAAAAACATACATCTTGAAGGATGGCTTAACAGGACAACAACACTATGGAATAGTAGGAGGGACTACACTATCACACACATCAACAGGGACTTAAACAGTAAAGCAGATGAATTATCCAAGATGGGACTTTCTTCCCCACAAGGTATTTGGAGAATGCAGATAAAGAAGGATAATCTCTCCTACTAGATCCAGGATTTCTGTCTTCTGGGTACATAATTTCCTTTCTTTATGAAGAATATCTGGTATGTATCCTTTTTTCTTGCATAGATCTGCGAAGGTTTTTTGCACTTATATAATCTGGCAATTAGGATCTAAATCCCACAATATAATTGCTCATATATATCTATCTTCAACTGGATCAACATGTTGGGGGTTTTGGGTAAAAATCCATCCTATTGGAATGTTTTCCCAACAGTCGATTCTGAAAACCATATTTGCACTGCTGTAGATTTTTTTCTTATATAGCAATATCCCTGTATAATTCTCCTTTATGAATATAAAAAATATAAAGCTTTTTTTCGTGCTGAAAAATATAACAAAATTTGATCATTTGCAAAAAGACTCCTACATCCAACTTTACACTTTAGATCCATGAGGTAATGGACAATCATCCGTGAATATCCAAACACAACTAAATATTCTTTCTTTGTTTCTTTTGCCAATGGTTTACTCAATTTCAATTTTTCCGCTTAGATTGAGATTGCCTTTGCATTCATAACTCATAATTAATGATTAAATGAAAATATTCAAATTAATTGATACATTAAATATAGAATAAGTTTACAATAAATAAAATAAAAAAAAAATAAACTAGGACAATGAATAAGCGCAATCAATTAAAAAAACCATATCTATCTATCTATATATATATATATTATCTATATATATATAATATATATATATATAATACAAAAAATAAAATATATAATAAAATAAATATATCGAAAGAATTAGCAAGTTGTAAAGACACATATTATGTTTTGGATGTGGCGAAATCTCAAAAATATATTTTTATTGAAAATTGTAAAAAAATCTTTAATAAACTAATTCTAAGTATAACAATTTCGTTGAAAAACATATTACAAAACATACTCAATAATTTAAATAAAAAATTAATAATAAAAAATTTTGAAAATTAAAATATTAATTATAAAATATAACAAAATAAAAACAAAAAATTATAATTCCAAATAAAAGACACTTAAACATCAACTTATTTATTTAAATTAATTGAGAAAAATCATTATTATTTTTCTTACCCAAATTCAATTACTAAACATAACATATTAAAGTCATATCAAACCTAACTTCATTATATTAAAAACGTTATTTATTATTTATGATGTGAACATTACATTTTCAAGATATCTCTTTACATGCATCACATTTAAATATATTCTTTCCACGCGCAAATTTAATACTCGTTAATGAACATAAAACTTACAATATTAATAAAATATAAACAAAAATAAAAAAATTCCAAAAGGATTAGTACAAAACAAGATTCCATTTAAACAATAAATTAATGAAATATTTATTTTTTTATCTTTTTCAAACAACAAATACAATTGTTTAAGTAAACCTGTTTTATTATTAAAAAATTTAGCAAAATAATTAAAAATTATAAACTTTAACTATATTTCAATTTTCTATTTAAATTATTTAGTGTATTCCTTGTTTTTTAATTTATTTGAACAATTCCCACGGCTCAGCGCAGCTCAACTGATGATCACTATGCTACTATGTTATGAAATACTATATATATGAAGACATTCAAGAGTGAAATCCGTAAAAAAAATAATTATTTAATTATTAATATCTTTATATTAATAATTTATAATAAAATATGTATTTAAAATATATGAAATTGTTAAATTTTTAATAATTTTTAAAGTACATAATTTTATATTATTATTTCCAATATCATAAAAAGCCAAAATTAAAAATTAAAACTACATTTGAAAATTTCTTATCCAATATTTATCTTTCACCTTAAATTTATATTCAAAATTACTTTAACAAATTAAACTTATACTCCTAGATGCGGGTTTTTAAACGCGCTGGTACGATGCAACGACCATGGGTTGGCAAGTGGCGAGGCCACTTGGCCATCCACGCTTCCACCCAGAGAGTCACTGTCGAAATTAATGGCATATTAATGCATTTGCGCGGGCCGAGGCTTCATCGATTCGGGTTTTAAGATGGCCTCTTCAGACCGTCATCCCCCTGCTCTGCCTCCTCTGAACTGCAATTGTCTCCCTACTGCTGCAGAGCTGAGTTCGTGCACGACAACGGGGAGACGCTGCCAAATTCTGTGCTGCATTGAGATGGTGGATGGTGCACACTTCTCGTAGAATCTTTTATGTTGCCTTCAGATTGGTTCTTCGGTCTTGAACCTCAGCTCTGAACAACTGATTTTTGCTCCTTCTGATCCAATTGCCCACTCATTCTTTGGCTTTGATCTTTCTCTTCCTTGTCCACTTGTTTTTGCCCAGGAGAACATGCCTCGTCTACGTCATAGAATGCGTTGCAAGAGGGGCAATAGTAGAGGAAGAACAAATCGCCCCCCCTCCTTGTCCCTCTCTGACGCGTCCCACTCTGACTCATCCTCCCCTTCGACGACTCATTTCTCTGGACGCTACCCAACCACTCGCAGCGGTTAGGGGCGAGCTCAAACTGCAGGTCCTCGGCCTGTTGATGCTGCTCCCCAGCCTCCTACTGCCTTTGTTTCATCCTTGCATCCCAACCATTCGGCTCAATTTCAATTTCGCTGCACGCTGGAACGTCCCTGCATAATAGCGACTATCTCGGTGGCATTTAGAGAGGAGCCAAAAAACTCTGAAGACCTAGCCCATAATACTCAGGTGCGGAACACCACCAACAAGAGAAAAGCCCCTAGAAGCAGCTCAGGGATGCACAGAAGCAATGAAGCAACTCAGGGACGCACAGAGGTAGCTCAGGAACGCACCAATCCAGGTCGCTTCAAGAACATGGAAGAAAATTCGAGAGATAAACAGGATGCAGAAGAAGACATGGAGGCGTACAGGTGTCTGATAGAGGAAGAACCTCCTCCACCTAACGACACCTAACCGGTCAAAGTCTTTTCAGGTTCTAGGTTCCCGATTCTATTCGAGTGTTTTTTTATTATGCAATGTTGTTAATTTTGTTAATTGTTCAAGAAACTCTGGTACTATAGGCTGTCACCCCTGCGTGGGCAGGGAAATTTATAATTTTGGACTGGTTTCAGTTGTTGTTGTTAAATATGGCATATTTTTGACGTGCTCTGTGGAGGCCGGTGCCTCCTTGTACTATTTTGTCACATTAATAAAATTAGTCAAATTTAGAAAAAAAAAATAAACAAATTAAACTTATACACACCCTAAATTTATATTCAAAATTACTTTAACAAATTAAATTTATACATTATCTAATATATCTAAGTATAAAGTTAATTTAATATCTATTTTTAACTCAAGCACCTAGGGATTAAATCTATCAAGATGTAAAATTCTTTTTTGAATGTGAAACTTAAATAAAAATTTACACCTCAAGAAATTTGATGCCTCACGATAGATCAAATAGATATATATATATATATTATATATATATAATATATATATTATATTTATGTACTTTCACTTGTGTCAAAATGTTTAAATAACATAACATAACATTAAACAATCAAATAATTCCTTGCTCACAAAACTTATTAAAACATAGACCATTCCAATGACTATTTCAAAGTATAGTTATGTATGATATGTGTTTAAATGACTTCATTATATTAAAAAGGAATCTAATGATCGGTTTTCTCGGGTGCACCTTCCTTTTATACAAGGGACCACTAACAAGATTGCAAGGATGTTAATAAAGCACAAGGTTCCCTCAACTTTTAGGCCTCTTAACACCATTCAAAGTCCCCTGAGATTTGTAAAAGACTTGGTGGACACTAAGAATATGAAAGGTGTTTATGTAATCCCTTGTTCACACGGGACACCCTATGTCGGTGAAACTGGTCACTCAATAAATCATAGGGTTCAGGAACATGTGACATACATCAAACATGGGAGGACCCACTCCTCAATATTAGCATAACGTGCAGAAAGGAAAAAACACCACATTTGCATTGAAGACACATGGCTTATTGTTAGGATTGATCATTTCCATCACCGTAAGTTATGGGAGGTTATAGAGATTGAAAGGAGGTCAAGCGCAATCTGAATAGAGATGACGACTAGAAAATTAGTACTTGTTATATCCCTGTCATTTTCTCTTAATATTTTATTTATTTCATTTTTTTCTCTCCTAATTTATTTTTTATTATTTATTTGTATTTTTTTATCTTAACTACTAATAAACGATTAATTACTTTATTTTCTTTATTTTATATATATATATATATATATATATATATATATATATATAGATATAGATATAGATATAGATATATAGATATAGATAGATATATATATAAATTTTAACTGTTTATTATATTTATTATTTCTTTTATGTTTTTAGAATTAATTGTTTTGATTATTTAAGTTTGACCATTTATCAATATTATTATTATTATTATTTCTTTTACTAATATTTAAGTTGGACCCAAATATTTTGAATCCAAAGTCTTCACTTCTGCTCTCTGAACTAAGCTTTGGAAGAGGTTTGTGGATGATACATTTATCCACTAGCCCCATGGTCGTGAAAAGTTAGATGTCTTCCTCGAGCACCTAAACAATTTGTCGAGCTCCATTAAGTTCACAATGGAGGCATAAATTGATGGTAGCCTCCATTTCCTTGACATTCTTATCTCCAAGAAAGAAGATGGTTCCTTCTCTCACTAGGTCTTTTGGAAGAAAACCCACATGGAGCAATACCTTAATGTTAGCTCCCATCATCTTCCGGCTAAAAAGGTTGGTGTTCTCAAAACATTGGCTACTCGTGCTCTTAGGGTTTTTTATAATGAACACATGGAACATGAGAAAACCCATCTTCTTAAAGCCTTTAAGAATAATGGTTATAGTAGATTCCAAGGTCTTAGAGCTTTCTTGAATGCGAGCAAAGGTCCAAAATTTAGGAAAGAACCTAAAGAATTTGTTACCAACATTCAACTTCCCTGTATCCAAGGTGCCATTAACAAAATTGTTGGTATTTTAAGGAATTACGAGATATTTTCTACCTTTAGACCCTTGAAGACCATTAAGAGCTCTCTCAGATCTGCTAAATACCTGTTGGACCTGAAAAACATGAAAGGTGTTTATTTAATCCCTTGTTCATGTGGGACCCTCTACATTGGAGAAATAGGATGCTCTATAAATCAATGGATTCAAGAGCATGTTGCTGATATCAGACACTATAGGACACGCTCTTCAGCTTTGGTTGAACATGTAGGGAAGAAAAACACCACATTTGTTTGGAAGAGTCCTAGGGCATCGCAAGATTTGACCATTTCCATCACTGAAAGTTTATGGAGGACATTGAAATAAAAAAAATGTCTAATATGTTAAATATAGATGATGAGTGCAAAATTAGTAATTGTTGGATCCATCTCTTTTTCCCTAGTTTTATTGGTTCCTTTTCTTCTTGTTTTCTTTGTTATGTTCCCTCCCAGTTTTTTATATTATTATTATTATTATTTGGTTATAGGTTATTAGTTAATATATTATTATTATTCTTTTGGTTATAGGTTATTAGTTAATATATTATTATCATTACATGTTTATGTATTTTGTTTACTAACTTATTTAATTTAATTTGTGGTAATATTTAATTTAATTTTTAATTAATTAATTATATATTGATTTTATATTTATTATTATAATAATATTTTCTTTAAAAATTATTATAATAAAAAGACTATTAAGTGTTTTGAATAATAACATTTTATATTAATATTATTTCTTCTATGACTTTTTATAATTAAATTTGAGAACTTAACGTTTCAATTCATTTTTCATTTTCAATGTAACTAAATTTTTTGTTGTTGTTGTTATATTGAATATTTTATTATTTTTTTTTAATGTTCGTTTTGCATCTCTAGAGTATATATTTATAGGGTTGGATCATAACATTAATTTTGCATCTCCACAATATATATTTACATGGTTGGATCAAGATATTCATTGACTCTTGATGATGAACCACACTTAGTGGTTGGAAACCCGTTGACCAAAAAAATGAATGTGATTTACGAGAATAATTATCTTGAAAAATGAATATGAATCACATTGAAAAATGAATATGTATCACAAAAGTTTGCATTCTCAAATAGTTTTCTTTTATTAATTGTTTTGATTATTTAGTCTTGACCTAAATATTATTTTTATGTTATAAGATATTCATTTCATTAAATTTTTTCTTTTGATTAATTATTTTCCTTAATTCAATATTAAGGACTATATTCTAAAATATATTTTTTATATTAAAATATTATTTATTAATAAATAATATTTTATTTAGTTAAATCTATCTGTTATATATAATAAAAATATTTTTCTTTCATCTTCATCTATTTAACTTGAAGCCAAGTGTCTTGACAATAAACCATACTAAATAATTCACAAACTTCGATAAAATGATTTTTACCTATTTTTTTACTTTTCATGATAATCATGTGATAATGGTTAAAATGTTTCATAAATACAGAAATCCACACCTATGAAGCATAGGAGTAATTTGGAAGGGACTCAAATGTGCCAACAATGATGAATACAATCGTTTATAGACTGCAGAGTTGGAATATTATTAACATGCATTGATTGACTTCTAACATCCGATCAGTGATTGTTTGACTCTAAAAATTTATTCAAGCCAAGAGATGAAGATTCTAGACCTTACCACTAAGGCTGGAGCTATGCAATTAATATTATGAACATGCATTGATCGATTTCTAACATCCGATCAGTGATTGTTTGACTCTAAAAATTTATTCAAGCCAAGAGATGAAGGTTCTTGACCTTACCATTAAGGCTGGAGCCATGCAATTTATTCCTTTGATGGTTTTATTACAATTACAAGTATCGTTTCGACCTGGAAAAATTACAAGCATCGTATCCTCCTTACTTTGGCCTTTGACAAATTGATAAGGCATAGATCCATTCGTATTTACATAAAATATGACAAAACAAATACAATAGATAGAAAATAACTTAACAATAGTTATGTGCGGTTAGGGGTTGAAATCTATTCTAAAACATCAACAATTCACTATCCAATCTAAATTTAATGGGTATTTGATGGAGGAGCATCTGGACTTAGCTAACAATGTGATTGTATGTTCACATGTTGTGGCTAATATAAGATAAATTTCATTGACCTGAGTGGTCAAAATCAGTTTTGGTAGAGAGGGTTGGATCTCTCGAATTAATCTTTATCTCAATTATTGTATTATTTTTAGAATAGGAGATAATTTGTTAGTATAGGTGTGTATCAGAGCTTGAGAATAGGGATTCAATGGTTGAGTTGATAAAAATAGAGAACTTCTAACCTTGTGGCCACGTGAGTACTATCTATCATCTCAATATGCCACCTTATCACTCTTCAATTTACCACTGGGTTATTCCTAATTTACCATTGGGTTGTCAATGCAGTTAGGATAGGATTTGATTCATAAATGAGGAAAGAATGTAGTGACAAAGAGAGGAGATGATCGAGAACAGAGTGAGTAAGCAAGAGTTTGTGTGAGAGATAAGGTTTGAGATTGAAACAAAGGTCAGAAAAACTGTTGTAATCGAGTCGAGAGGGCCAAGACTATGTAATTTCCATTTTGTTGAGTAATTGATTGAAGTGTGGCATGGACACACTGTTCTGGTGCAAAAATTCATTTGTATCTACGTATCAGCGTTCTGGACCCTAATCGGGTATTTTTCTCTATTTAAACACTTTGTTTACAAATCACAGTCGATTAGTGTTAAGGGTTAATATTGTACTTAAGTGCTAAACCTTTCCTTAAGTGCCTTTCTTAAAATATGAATTAAGCACGTGGGTAGTATTTGGAAAGTGGAAAGCAGTATCTCGCGTGCCCTAAAAGCTCTAAATGATATTTATAAATTTCATGCGATTAACCTTAGTGGGCAACACACAGCACGAGAAAACTACTTTTCTCGCGTGCTCTCAATCTGATACCAGTCGTGCAAGATTTCATGCGAGATTGTGTGATAGAAGTTCAATTGGATGGGTCACATCGATGGTGGAGATCGTCTAGGCTAGTGGGGGAGCAGACAACACGATATCTGTTGGATCTGAAGGAGTGAAATCAACGACGCAGATTGAAGCGCCTGATTATTGTGGCCACAACCACCACCCTATCAATTCTTATTGTTTTCAAAACCTGTTTCTATTGGAGATATAACTTTGAATTAGCTCTCATTTGGCTTTTGAATCACTCAAATCAGACAAAAAAAAGGTGTTTTTGTTGTTCCCTCCAAGGAATAGCTGCTATTCCCTAAAGGGAAAAACACCTTTTTGGATTGTTTTTTGTTGTTCCCTCCAGGGAATAGCTATTGTTCCCTTAAGGGAACAACGCTTTTAGAGCTTGTTGTGGCCACAACCACCACCCTATTAAAACCTGCTCTCGGACAAATTTGAATGGGTCCCTTGAGAATTTTGATCTTTTGTCTCTCCGAATGGTAACCGTAGTTGCTAGAAGGAATTATGTCGTCAAAGATGAATGGTTCAATGGTTTATTACTTATGGTTGCAATCCGTTTTTGATCATCAGTCCCCAAAAAATCAGAGTCTGTCTCTTTATGAAAGTTTTTATGAAGGTAAGGTTTGTTTTAGGTGTTTCTGTAATATCTCTCATAATCATAGCTAATGCTAATCATTCATGCAGGCAAGGACCAAGAGAAGAAAAGCGAAGTTGGCGAGCTGATGCATAAGCATCATGAAGGGCTGCAACGAAAGATGCAAAGGGATCGGTAACGCAGTCTTTGAATGATCATCGTAGGAACAACATGACTAGTCCACATGATACCTCTACCAGCTAGATTTTTGTTGCCATGTGTCGCGGCTTTGGGATAGAATGGGGTAGGATGCCCTGAAATTCTGAGAAGACAGGAAGTAGAATAGATGTTGGTATAAGGGTTCTTGCGTTGCTTTGGGGACTCTAGATGACACCTCTGCACCACCGATGTCGATATTGCAAATACATACTTCGCAAGAAAGGGATATGGAACCACCACATCGCATAATGGAGGCACGCTCTATGTTAAGTGGAGGTACTCCTGATAGCGTAGATCCATCAAGTTGTTGTTACCTCCAGATACACCTTAAATCATGCGATATGTTCGATGATGAGTGTAGTGTCTTCATTTTCCTTCAAGAAATAATAGGGAATAACGTTCAGTCGATACAAGTGTGAGGAGATGGCTTGCAGTCATTCTTCTTTCCATCGGCATCCATTCATTTCCTCCAGGAAATAAAACGCTCCAGCAAATGTGGCCTTGACATGTCAGTGGTTTCATTGACCGTTCTATGTTTGTATATTTTAATCTGTATATTGAAAAGAACAAGAAGGTGGAAAGTCAGGGGAGACAGAGGGCCAGCTTTCCTGTGGCATAAGTATTACCTTTGGATATGGGCGAAGGACATTTTTTTGGCAGAAGAGGGGTCGATTTTATTATGCTAATAAAGAACACTGTTTCGTTCAAGAAGAAGCCTTTTTTCAGATTCATTTTCCTTTTCTTTTATGTTTGGAATCAAGGTGTTGTGACTGACATGAGGATATATATATATATATATATATATATATATAGCTGTTTTGTTTTTGTGCACAGTGATAGTGGACAGCTTATGTCTAGTCTTGGTTATTTGAATATAATTCATTCTCATGGTTAACTCATGAGCGATCTCTGATTCGAAGCTATATTAAACATCAGTTGCAAGTTTTATTTGTAGAAACAAGAATGTTTATTCTTGTATGAATAATTAGATTGCAATTAAGCTTATATACAACCTTGTTCATCGGTGAACTCAGTAATTGATTCATTTGGACTTGGAATCTATATATGATGTTTAATCTCTTTTATTATGCTCCTGCAGGATAGATTAGAATAGTTAGGACTAACATAAGTAGGTAGAATCAGTATAGATAGGACTTGATACATACATGTTAGTTGTTTCTTTTATTGATTTAATGGAAGTCTTCCTCCGAGGAGCAATCTTTCAAACCCTATAACAGTTTATGGGATCCTTTGAAACCCGTTGGAACTAGCCATTCCAAATGAAAGCAGATCTAATTGGGGTCTACAATCGGGTTAGTTCCCCTTTGTTGGCATAGCGAAAATTCATCGTGTCAACAAATTTGGCGCTAGAAGGAGGGCCTGAACCGTTGTCCATAGCTTTCGGGATTTCATCTATAAATTTTGCGCATGGATTCAAAAATAATGATGTATGGATCATAAAGGTCAAAAAGATCCTTCTGCCCATTTGGAAGAGCCTCATTTCGAGGAAGTAGAGGTCCCTCTAAGTCCTGTGTTTGGGTCACCCAAGGAAGAGATACTGTGGGAGTATCCTATCACTCAGGAATAACCAGTCAGAGTAGTTACTCATGCTTACACTCATTCCCTATCTCATCTCCCCATCTTTCATTCTTTACCTCTGACAACTAAAAGAAAGCCAAGGATCTGTCCCATAAACAAAGAGACATCTGCATCTCCTTCTCTTGAAGATATTGTGCTAGAGTCCTTGCAAAGTATCGACACTCCTTGGGAATAAATTCCTGAGGATCCCCTCTCTAAAGGTAATTCCTGGCTCGATTTGGGAAATCTTAACAAAGGACGCCCAGAGGAGACCCTCAATCAAAACCTTCCAAATCATACTATGGCTAACGTTCCTCCTCCAAGTGGGAATCAACCCCCATCCCCTCTGGGAGGACTCCCTCCATGGCTTACACAGGAAGCTATAGCAGTACCTGGGCAGTAGCATGCCTTATCCAAGAATGCAGAAAGAGTATTACCCAAATTCGACCATGAGCGGGGAGACACAACTGATAACCATATTCACTCTTTCTTCCTAGCCGTGAACATGTTGGGGCTAGCTAATGAAGATGTGGTATGTCGCTTGTTCCCTTTTGCTTTGACTGGTACGGCTTCCACATGGTGTTGGGTGTGGAGCCTGATTATCTTCTATATTCAAAAGTACTGCCACTTTGGACCCCAGTTCAAAATGGGGGCGGCAACGCCGCCCGTAAAATATTCGCTG
>APFE030420242.1:0-14135 GCA_000404065.3 Pinus taeda | reverse complement strand
AGAAAAACTATAAATGTTGAGAAGGATTTTTGAGACAATATGCATGAAGGAGTCTGAGACAATAGACTCATTTTTTACACAAGTAACTGGACTGGTTACTGGAATCAGGTTTCATGGTGAGACACTTGAAGAAAGGAGCATAGTTGAGAAAATTTTAAGTAGTTTGCCAGCAAGGTTTGACCCTATTATAGTGGCCATAAAAGAGACAAAGGATCTATCACAATTTTTGAGTGGATGTGCTTCATGCATCACTTATTTCTCATGAACATAGATTGAATAGAACAACAAACTCTTCAATGGAGGACGCCTTCAAGGCAAAAATCTCAATTGGTCAAGGTAGAGGTAGAGGAAGATCAAATGCTAGATGAAGAGGGAGAAGCGCACATAGAGGTGGAAGAAGCAGCCCTTCAAGCTCAAGTGGAAGAGGCAACACTCAAAATCCAAGTCAAAATGCAAGACAAAATCAAGTACACAGAGGTGGAAGAAGTAGTCCCTCAAGGTCAAGTGGAAGAGGCAACACTCAAAATCCAAGTCAAAATCAAGCACAAAATTAGAGGTATGAAAAATCAATGTCATTATTGTAAGAAGTATGGGCATTATGCAAATGAATGTAGAAAGAAGCAACATGATCTTAGTAATAAACCAAATAATTTTTTCACAAAATAAGATCAGAACCATGACAATATGTTTTTATCTTGCATCGTAGCACAAGAAAAGCAAAAGGATGTATGGTTTCTAGGCCCAGAGTGCAACACTCACATGATAGGGAACATAGAAATGTTTTCCAATTTAGATGAAAGTGTAAAATTTGAAGTGACATTAGGGACTGATAACAAAGTGTCTGCCATGGGAAAAGGAAGGGTCAATATTCTAACCAAGAAGGGGGAGAAGAAATGTGTTTCAGATGTATATTTTGTTCTAGGTTTGAAGCACAATTTGATAAGCATTCGACAAATCATGCAAAAATGATAGAATGTATTTTTCAAAAATGGTGAATGCACAATATTATATAAATTTACAAGCCAAATGATAATTGCAAAGGTTCAAATGACAAGTAACATAATGTTTCCCCTCAAGATAAAACCATATTTTAAGTAAGAAGGTGTGCAAGCACAATTGTCAATGAATTCACAAAAATATCGAAGAAAGGTTGTTGTTGTGTTGTTGTTGTCACACAAATAAACTTTCAAGCATAAGTCAAAGATGAAAACTGGTTATGGCATCTAAGGTTTGGGCATCTTAATTTTGGAGGTTTAAATTTGCTGCATAGGAAATTATTGATAAAGGGATTTTCCACTAATAGAAAAATTGGATAGATTGTGTGAAGGATGCATCTTGGGAAAACAACTTAGAGATTCATTTCCAGAAGGAAAGTAAATAAGGGAAAAGGAACCCTTGGAGATCATCCATTTAGATTTATGTGGACAATTGCAAACACCATAAATTGGTGGTAGCTATTATTTCTTGACATTCATAGATGACTACACAAGGAAGATATGGGTCTACTCTCTAAAACATAAAAGTGAAGTGTTTGAGCACTTCCATCAATACAAATCTCTTGTTGAGAAGCAAGGTGGACACTACATCAAATTTTTGAGAATTGACAGAGGTGGTGAATACATCTCAAATGAGTTCCTACATTTATGCAGGGAGCATGAAATTCATATGAAATTTACAACAAGGTATAAAATGGTGTTTCAAAAAGGAAAAATAGGACCATTATGGAAATGGAAAGGAGTATGTTAAATGCAAAGAATTCTCCAAATAAATATTGAGTTGAAATTTTTTCTTTCGCAATATACATTATAAATAGGTGTCCAACCAAAAGTGTGAAGAATATGGTTCCTGAAGAAGCATGGAGTGGAAGAAAACATAGTGTGACTCACATGAGAGTATTTCTATGTGTGGCATATGTACATGTCCTAGATGAATTGAGAAGGAATTTGGACAACAAGGGCGATAAAAGCATGTTTTTCGGATATAATGATGAATCCAAGGCATACAAGTTGTATAATCCATTAACCAAGAAGGTCATAATCAATAGAGATGTGTAGTTCATAGAAGAGGAAGCATGGGATGGATGTTTGGAGAAGACAGTCAATGTAAGAGCAAGCATACCACAAGAAGACAAAGAGGAATAAAAAACAATAAGTAATTCCTTAATGGTGACTCCTCCATTTATTCAAGCTCAACAAAGTAGTCATCAAGTGACACCATTAACAAGTAATAAGAAAATGTCACGCAATCAAGCAAATACTCCTCCAAGTGCACTGCAGAGATCAACAACATCATCTTCTCCAAGTGCAACATCAAGTGACATGTCAAGTCCATCTTCAAAAAGGGTTATGAGAAGACAAAAAATCATAAATTTAAGTAAAATTTATGAGCATAATGAAGCTCAGAACAACACAAGCCTGAATTCTTTATTTTCTTTATTTTTTCATGTATATTATGTAATTCATTTTGAAGATACAGTCAAAGAGGAAAAATGGATAACAACAATGGATGAAGAAATAGAAGCAATAGAAAAGAATGACACATGGAGTTAGTGGACCTTCTGAGAGGACAATAAGTCATAGGTGTCAAGTGGGTCTATAGGACCAAAAGAAATCTTGAAGGAAGGATTGAAAGGCATAAAGCAAGGTTGGTTGTCAAACGATATAAGAAGCATCATGAAATATAGTATGTAGAGACAAATTTCACACCTGTCGCAAGAATGGAGACAATGCAGACAATGATATCAATAATAGCACAACATAGATGGAAGGTGTATGAAATGGACATGAAGTCATCACTTTTTAATGGAGTGCTAAAAGAGGAAGTGCATGTGGTGCAACCACCTAGGTATGAAGTTCAAGGCCAAGAAGATAAATTTTACAGATTGAAGAAAGCTCTTTATGGGCTGAAGTAAACACTATTTGCATGGAATAATGGGATAAACACTTACTTGATGGATAATTGCTTTAGCAAGTGTGATCGTGAGGCTACTTTCTACATCAAAGAGAGTGACGATAATCTTCTTATTGTTGTTTTACATGTAGATAATTTGATTTTTACAAGAATTGATGATCTCCTTACTGTTGATTTCAAATAATTAATGATAAATGAGTTTGAAATGACATATTTGGGGTTATTAAGATACTTTTTAGGCAAAGAAGTGAAACAACCAGAAAATGACATATTCATTTCTCAATCAAAGTATGTTGAAGACATTTTGAAGAGGCTTAATATGCAGAACAACAAGCCTATGCCAACTATAGTAAAGAATATTGTAGCAGTGATGTCAATCCGACACTATACAAAAGTATGGTTGGTAATTTAATGTATTTGACAACAACTAGGCCCGATATAATGCATGTGGTCAACTTGGTGTCAAGATTCATGGAGACACTAAAGGAGACACACTGGAAGACATCCAAAAGAATTCTAAGGTATGTCAATGTGGCAAAGGAATATGGAATTTTGTACACTACAACAAGTGACTTTAGGTTGGTAGACTACACTGATAGTAACTCGGTAGGAAATGTCAATGACAAAAAGAGTACATGAGGTTATGTATTTCATATGGGTTTAGGGTCCATTTCACGGGCTTCCAAAAAATAGGCAATATTGTCACTGTCAACAGATGAAGCTAAATATGTCGCAACAACAACATCATGTCAAAAGATTTCTTAAACTATTCATGGCAAAAGATTTGAAATTTAGAAAAGTTAATTAAAAGATGAATCAAAAAGCTAATTAAAAAATAAATCATGTAAGAAAATAAATATGAAATTTTTAGACTTTTTGGGTAGTTCCTATGTCACATAAACAATGGTAGATGGTAAATATGAGCTCTGGTTGAAATTTAAAATATTTATATTCCATCACAAACACATTTAGATACTTAAAAAAATGTTTTATTAAAATTTAAAACCAAAAAATCACATGGTCGTAGATAATTAATGATAATAGCCCAATTACATTACAAATACATTGAATAAAAGATCTAGATAATCTCAAACCGCCACGTTTCGATAAAAAATAAATATTATAAATTTAGTTTTGATAAATAAAAATATTATAAATAATGTATGAATGAATACATCAAAATAAACTATTAGAATGGAACCATATTGCATCCTTTACTCACGTTTTACACATTAACCCTGCCATGTGAACATGCCGATGAATTATGAACGGGGTCCTTGATATAAACCCCTGTATCCATCCTCCAGGTTTAGCCTTTCTGTGTTATAATTAACAAAGAGGGTGTACTTTCAATGTCCATACCTGCAGTCTCACAGGATGCGATAGCTCCAACGTTGAACTTTATAGCACCTACAAAAGTTGACCCTATTACCATAAGAAGAATTATAGATGTGGACAATGATTCTTATAGACACTCAGCTGCCTTAAATTCCACATAAAGCTTGAACTTTAAAATTGCCATAAGAAGAATCATATGGGTGCACAATGATTGTTATATATGTTCAAACATGGCGGCAGGCTTCTAAGTGGCAACTTTAATAACTTTGAGATCTTGGGCAATCTTTGATAGTAGGCTAACAAAGTGCTATGAGCTTAATTCCCAGACCACCAGGGGTCAAAGATAGAGGCAGGTTCTATTACAGACGACTGTCGCCGCTGAGAAAAAGGATGCTCAGCATTTGATTGATTATTCTGTCAATGAAAGCAACCCTTTACCAGGTCAATGAAAGCAACCCTTTACCATTTCACACGGCAAGGTCGCTTCGTCTTATTCTTATCCATGGAACGAAATGGAAGATTTGCTTCTTATATTTTTCTATATAACTCTATACTCCTGCGGCATGGAAACTCATCTATTGCACTCCTGGAAGTTAAGCATCTGAGGATAGCTCATCTATAACAAACGGCATCATGGGGAGGTTTTCCATACTGTGGAGTATATTCTGTGGAGTATATTCTGACCTTTTCCATACTGTGGAGTATATTCTGATCTTCCTTCTCCTATCAAATGCTTTTCATGGTCATGCACAATCAGAGGCGGGAGAAGAAAGTAGAGAGCCGCGCGAGAAGCAGTTAAATGGCAATTCCCCCAATGGAGAAATGAGCAGATTTGATGAAGTGATGAAGATGCTGATGGCTATCAGCAATGCACCAGGAGCTCAGCTGGCTGTTGCCAAAGGAGGCCAACTCAAATACTTCAAAGCTTTTGGGGTTGCCAATCGTGATAATGGGGAGCCCGTCACCACACATCACATTTTCAGATATAATAGCATCTCCAAAGTCATTACAGGCACTGCCATTCTCAAACTTGTTCAGGTAATGCAACCCGGATAGCTAAACTAATTGTCAATCTATATTCTCATTTTCTTAATATATAGAGGTAATCTATATATTGGTTCATATTGTTGTTTCAGGAAGGGAAAGTGAGTCTAGAAGACAAGCCTTTCAGTTTTCTGGAGAATCTCCATCCCCCAAAAGGTGCGACTGTGGACAAGCGGCTGTTGAATATCACGGTACAAAATCTTTTACAGCACACTGGAGGCTGGAATCGAACCTCGACCGGAATCGATGTGTTTGGAATCCAAACAGCTCTCTATATATCACAATCTCTAGGTTTCCCGCCTCCGCCAAGACCGTCGGAAGCAATCCGTTTCATGAAAGCGATAGCCTTGGATTTCGATCCGGGGTCAGCCATGGAATACTCCAACTTTGGGTACCTAATCCTGGGGAGAGTTATTGAGAAAGCCACTGGAATGAATTATGGTGAATATGTGCAGAAACACATGTTCCATCCACTGGGAATTAGGGAAATAAAGTTGGGACAATCCATGTTGGAGCATCTGGCTCACAACGAAGTTCGTTATTATGGAATCAATGGTGAAGATGCACCATTTGTGTCAATGTTTCCTAACCAGGGATTTGTGAATTCGAGCTATGGAATAATGGATTACCGTAGTTCGGACTCCTATGCTTCATGGACTGGAAGCGCCGGCGAGCTTGTTAGGTTTGTGGATCACATTGACGGGCTTCGACGGCCTGCAGTTCTGAAGAAAGAGATGGTAGACGCCATGCTCAATGCTCCGATGCCATCTAACAGAGGAAGCGTGGCGGGGAATGAGCTGTTTGATCACCCGAGGGGTTTGGATGTGTTCGTGAGTGTTGATAAGAGGTCTGGCAACATTACAAGTTTTCAGCATAACGGTGCAGCCTCTGGCGCTCGTTCTTACGTTATGAGATTGACGGAGGAGAATATCACTTTTGCGTTGCTGGTTAATACTTTACCAACGGATCCGGGCTTTGATTATATTGTGGCAGGAAATCTGAGCAAGGTTGCTAGGGCTATACGTAATTGGCCTCTGCATGACTTGTTTCCCTAGTGGATAAGGTTGGATAATGTTGAAGGTTGAGGTTGATTTGAGAAGGGTATTTCTTAGTTTAATTTGAGGGTTTGGAATATTTGAAATATTTCAAACAAATTAAATTCAAGTATGAAACATTTTAAATATTAATAATAATGAAGAGTGTTTACAGATTCATCATTCTGTCGCCGCGTGTTGGTCTTCGGTCGCTCTTTGAATAAATAAATAAACCATTTCCTGAATTTAAAGAGCATGTGGATTCCTTTTTATCACTGGACTTGCTTAGGGATGCTTATGGAGAAGTGGAAATATTGGAGCAATATGTAATTCTCGTATTTTAGTATTATATTGTGGGTAGCTTGTAGCTTGAATAATTGAACTTTTGAGTATTGGAAATTAGACAAAGTGTAATTTTAAGTGGTTAAGTTTATATAATAATGTTTAATGATTTTGAATTATTTTTATTTTAAATTTTATAAAATAAAATATTTAATAATTTAATTTTATATTATATTATTCAATTCTTATAAAGATTTTTATTTTTTATATAATTTTTCACACATATTAATAATTGAGTTGTATTTTTATTTTATTTTTATATTTTGTATGGGAAAATTAATAAAATTATTTAATTATAGGATAGAAGGTTTATTATTTTTATTAGTTTTTAATGATTATATTACTATTAAGTTTTAGACAAAATTTCAAAAAATAAGTTATAAGCCCAACATGTGTTCATCTCCACTTACCACTCAAACTATTAGAAATAACATTCAAGATAACATCTAGATCATCTTTTCCATGAGCTTTACCTCTTCTCCATCAATGTACTTGTAGAAGCCAACATAATCTCTTTCCTAAAGCATTTTTTTCATTTAATTCTCAAATAATATGATAATAAGAAACCCATTCAAAAGTTTATAAAAAGATATTAGATATTCCTTAAAATAAGCTAAATTTTGACATTATTCACTAAAACTCTTTAAAAACCCATTCAATTAATAATTTAAGGTTTTCAAATATCTACAATCTTTTAACCTCTTTGCATATCAATTCCAAAAAACCGAAAAATATAAACTTAGCCCTACTGTTGAAGCTACTTTCTAGAGTATAGGTATAGACCATATAATAACAATGACTAAAATACAAAGCACCTACAACACTGCACTT
The DNA here is from genome assembly GCA_000404065.3 of Pinus taeda. Classification (NCBI taxonomy): domain Eukaryota; kingdom Viridiplantae; phylum Streptophyta; class Pinopsida; order Pinales; family Pinaceae; genus Pinus; species Pinus taeda. The sequence goes on along the minus strand of APFE030420242.1, from coordinate 6,636 downwards.
ACGTGGATAACCTTGATTGGTCCCATCAAAATACGCCATGGTGCCTCATAGTCTAATGCCACCATAATGGGCACCCTCAAATTCTTTAGCTTAGTATATATGAATAGGCTTGGTTTGGCATAATTTTGGAGAATTGGGAAAATTCGATTCACATATAATTCTGATATTTGGTTTATTTGTAGAGATGAACCGTTTATTTTTTCTAGTATTACATAGCTCATGGTGTGAATCAATTAAATTTATTTTGAAATAATTGAAATTGGAAAATGTGGAATTTAAAGTTATTGAGTTATATATAATAATTTATAATTTTTTAAGATTTTATATGAGTATATTATTATATTTAACCAAAAAAATTATTAATTAAAAAAACATTTTATATATATAATTTTAGATATACATTATGAGTTGTATTTTTTCCTTTTTTAAATGTTATAGGAAATTATTAGATTATTTTAATTATTTTTTTTTATATATAAATTAGCTATGAGTTATTTTTTTTTTTTTCTTTTTATTTATTTTTATATATTTTTATATAGGAGAGTTATTAAAATTATTTAACTATTAGGTAGGATGTTATACTTCATTATTATTATGTCATAGACAAAATCCAAAAAATAACCTGTAGGCTCATGTTATATTCATCACTACTTATAACTAAAATAGTTAGAAATAACATTTGAAGATAACATCTAGAGAAATAAAAAACTATAGAGATTACAAAATGTTTTGCATGGCTCCACCACTTTTTTATCAATGTACTCATAGAAGCCAACAAACCCAACAAGGAAAGATAGAGCCTCGTTGATAAGGTGTCATTTTTCTCATTTAATTATTGGAGAATATAAAAGTAAGAAACCCATTGAAAAGCTTGCTAAACATGTTGGATATTCCTAAGAATAGGCTAATGTCTAACATTATTCATTCAGAGTGTTTGGTAAGCCCAACCAATTAATAGCTTGGGGTTTCCTAATATCTACATCTTTTTTACCTCCTTCTTGCATGCCAATTCAAAAAGGAACTAAAGGGCTATAAACTCAACCCTTTTGTTAAAGCCTCTTCCCAAGGCATACCTATAGAACATAAATGAGGATGACTAAAAGACAATACAAATCCAACACCACACTGAGGTGGATAACCCTATCTCACCCCATCAAAACACTGCCACAATACCTCATAGTCCAACGCTCACATGATGTTTGAATGAACCATGTATACTAAGGATACCCTAGTAGATTCATGGTTTCAGTGGCTAGTGACCCATGCATTTGAATAGAGTGTTCTTTCTTTATATGGGCGTCAACACTTTATCTAAAAATACCAAGTTGGACCACATGTAGAATTTGTTACTCAAGTTAAGACAACTAACCATTAAGGGGGAGTGTTAGAGTATATAACTCCTATTTGTATTATGGGTTTGATCATATATTTAATTGTTAGGATTACTGGTCATTATTGAGTAGACATAGTTCTCTACATAGGGATTTTGTTCCTTTTATTTAGGAGGTTGTTGAGGCCTAGTTGGTTTGAAAGATTCTCTTCAACTAGTTATCTTTCTATATTGGTGTGTGGTTGAGATATTATCTCAATAGAATGATTGAGTGTCCAAGTTAGTTTTCCTATCTTGAGACAAGGCTCATTGTATTTATATTTGTAACATTATTTAGTTAATGTGGAACTCTCAACAATTTTGTGTGTTAAAAAGTTTCTACTCTCCCATCTTAATAATATTCCCTAACAACAAGGCAACCAAATAACCATATGCATGTACCATGCATCCTAATATTAGTAATGAAATCACACATGAAACCTATTACCTACAATTTTCTCTTGCTATAGCCATTTCTCCAACTTTTTCCTTGTGCTCTGCTTTCCTTTTCTTGTCCTTTTTCTTGCTTGTGTCCAAGTGCTTCCCTTCTCTTCTGTTAGAGCTCTATTTTTGAAAGTGATTAAATCTAGAACTGACAAAAGTTGTGAACTATTTCTCTGATGCCTCTTTATTATTGATGTGTAGTCTCTTCCTTTCATTTTTCCTTTTTTCTTCATTTTCCTTATTTTCTCTCTAATCTCCCTTAAATGCATATTTGTGTCCCTTCATCTTCTTTTTCTCCTATTTTCCTTTATTTCTTATATTAAATTTCCATTTTCCTTTGACAATGCCTTTTCTAATGTCCATAACCATTAATTAAACACAAGTGATGCTCACTACAATGTTTTTCCCTCCATTCAACTTGTAATACGTGTCCCATGACCTTGGTCTTATTTTATTTAAATGGAAAATCAACCTGGGGTCGTTACAGTTAGATATAACAACTAGGCAATCGAGAAATGGGCTATGAATAGTTGTTATACATGAACCTGCATAAATTGTGAGGTGGAAATTAATAGGTAGGTTGATTGATTGAGAACGAAGATATTTGGTGGTCGATTAAGATCTATGGTATGTGGTATAGTAACTACCATCTTGGATGTGGCTGCACTGTCCAATTTAACAAGGTTCTTTTATCATGTAATGGATCATATGGGGCTACGATGTTGGAAAAATGTTCCTCAATGGCAATAAATTAAAGCTCTTGTTTAAGGAGTATGACATAAACATTATAGTGCTAAAGGAAAATGGAGTGGAATTTATGAATTCGATGTAACGCATATCATTGGTGCATGTTAGGCCAATATACTATTATTCTGGTAGATGCTAGCAAAGATGGTTTGTGGTGATGGCTATGTATTGTTGTTAGTATGGTAGTGAATGGAATTATTTTTTCTATGGGAGAATCATGGCAATGGAAACCAAATCCCAAATGTTTAGAATGTAATTTTTTATCTACATGCATGGTGACTTAGTGATGACCCATTTGTTGCTAGAGATTTGATGGATTGTGTGAATTGAACTTGTTTTCAATCTCAACAAGATGTATGCTGCAAAAAATTTGGATTTCTTACTTGATTTATGGTTTATCAGTATGACAATGGTAATGTTCTGTCACTAATTAATTAAGTACTTTTGCTAGAGTCATTTAAAGCATATTGTACTCAAGAATAGAATCTATATCCTCTTATTAAATGAAAGTTGAGACATAAATTTGAAAGTGAAAGTTAAGTTTTAATTTGAATGAGTAATATTAATTCAAAGTGAATTCAAAATGACTTGGTTGAGTAACAATGAAATTTCATGTCGTTGAAATACATTAAAAGGCAAGGTTGTTATTAGAGTGACATTAGTTTGGCCAACTATTGTCACAAGTTTAAGTTTGTGCTGGAATTTGCCATTTTGATAATAGAAAAGTTTTATTTGCATAATTTATTGACTATTAGATATTATGAAGACATGATGATGGCATAAAGAAAATAAGATGGAAACCACTTCAAGGAAAAGTGATGCATGGCGATGAGATGTATTTGAGCTTATATTTGGGCATATGATTACTTCAAAAGAACGATTTTAACCATTTTGTTTTTATAAAGCATTTAGAATTCTTGTTGTTCCTAATCGAAATGACGTGTTGTAAGTGGTGGATGATCAGTAGTACCTGACACCCCAAAAACATTGGTCCACGAAAGTCTAGTCATGGGCACGTTGTTTTACCATGTATTTTATAAGATTGGTTTAGCCTAGCCCACATATATTAGTGTGGTAATCATGTAGCATGTATCCCTCTTTTGTAGAGAGAGGATATGACATCAAGTTGCAGAATTAACCAGTATGTAGGTATGAGGGTGACAGATGTAATCATATCTAAGTTTTATGTAATCATAGAAGTTAGTATTCGATTGGAGGGTGTGAGATGGATTTATCTCAGAATGTAAAGGACTAAGTCAAAGAGATTTTAACATGATTGATGAACCATGTAGGCGAAAAGGATTCTTAGGGAACTGGTGAGTACAACCAAAGACATCCATGTACATTGGCAGATGGATTTCCTTTTATTTATGCATTAGTAATTAATTGTATCCAGGTCCAAGAGGGAGAAGAAGAATTCCCATTGTAAAGAAATCACATGTGAAAGAGATGATTGTAGTAGAGATAATTCTTTTGGAGGCATCATGGCAGTAAAGGATATTGGATGGAGTAGAGGCTAAGATTAGATGGTGGACAAATATAGGTAAAGTTATGTTGAATAAAATAGACTCATGACATACTGTAATGTATGTCACGCATGCTTATAAGAAAGTATATAGGGACATGTTTGAGTTGATGAAGTAACTAGTCTCTATACGAATGGAGTCTATAATTATATATACTAGAGTCAAATAATGATGCCTAATCACTGGATTTTTGTGGTAATCTAAAAGTATTTGTAGTGCAAGTTTATGGTAAGCTGGAAACCACTTGTGAGAGGGAAGCAAACATGGATTCCTGTAGAGTTTTTGAACATCTGATGAATAAGTATTGCAATCATGGTTGAGGGTTAGTTGTCAAAACCAAGGATGATGATGATGGTGATGTAGAGGGAGTTACATTTATAGGTAGTTGTATGAAGATATGATGTTTGAATGAACCACATACACTAAGGACATCCTAGTATACCAACGGTTGCAGTGGCTAGTGACCCATGCTTTCAAATGGATCATTGTTTCTTTATATGGATGCCAACATTTTGTCTAAAAAAACCAAGTTGGACCACAAATAGACTTTGTTGATCAGGATTAATACAAGTACCCATTAAGGAGAAGTGTTGGAGTATATAACTCCTACTTGTATGATCAGTGTGATCATATATTTAATTTTTGGGATTATTGGTAATTATTGGGTAGACATAGTTCTCTACATACGGATTTAGTTACTATCATTTGGGAGGTTTTTGAGTCCTAGTTGGTTTGAGAGATTCTCTCCAACTGGTTAGCTTTTTAGATTGGTGTGTGGTTGAGATATTTAATTAATATAAGGATTGAGTGTCCAAGTTATTTTTCCTATCTTGAGACAAGGTTCATTGTATTTATATTTGTAACATTATTTAGTCAATGCAGAGCTCTCAATAATCTTGTGTGTTAATAAGTTTCTATTCTCTCATCTTAATAGCATGTATTAACTTGTTTACTCTACTTTCATTCATAAACTATGTAATATAATTCAAACCAATTTATTGTATTAAAGCATGGCCCTAAATGATTAAAATGTCTTGTCCAAAAATGAATAATAGCAAAGAATTTAAGGAACCAACCAAGATATTAATCCATGCAAATATTTTTTAAATCTATGCATTTCGTTCTTCAAAATCTTGATCTCAATGCTCAAACTAAAGTAAAACTTATATTCTTGTCAAGCTAGTAAAGGATGTACCATCCAACTTACCACAAGGTAGATATTGGCTATATAATGAATTTCACGGATGGAGATGGTAATGGATTTCTTGGATAGTTTGGCCTTTCTTTGATGGGAAAAGCTGCACACATGTCTACAACTAAGTATTGAGAACTATGGTTCTATTAATTCATATTTTCTTCTTTAATTTGATTTTGTTGTAGATTTGAAAACATTTTATAAATATGATGAATAGGAAATTGACTTTGCTACCGTCCATCATATTTCCACAATATTTTAATCTCTAAAATAAAATCAAATTAAGGATGAGTGAGCAACACCTTTTTTCTAAAAAATTATGTGTTTTATACATAAGAGACAATTTTGACATGGAAAAGCAAACAACTACTCAATGGGCTCTGTGATGGATGCATAGTTGTGGATAAACCTTCTATAATATCCAATATGTATCAAAATGGAATATGACTATTTAGCACTAGTTGAAGTACATAGGTTCACAATGATAGCAATTTTAGAAAGATCTACTAGAATTTATTTCCATATAAAAATATAGATAAAATATAGACTTAAATTTATCTATTAAATTTCCAAAATATTCCAAAATCTATAATTGCAATTAAAAATTATAAGTATGACCAAATAACATAGTGAGTATCATCCAATTCTGCTTTTAAGTTAAAAAACATATTTCCCAATCTCATTGCAAACATTGTTGTAAAAAAAATCTTTCCCAATCTCATTGCAAACATTGTTGTAAGTAATCATACCTACCATATTTTAATGCCTGAGAATGCAACCATAACAGGAGTACAAATAAAATTGGGTAAGCATATTTTTTGCAGAGTGCAAGTTTTTGGATTTGGCCTCAAGGACGGGAATGTAATTGAAATATTGAATCAATGTACAAATTCCCCAAGCATACTGACACATCAAACAATTAATATTAGTTTTGGGGATTGCATAGTTTTAGTTATGAGTCTTTTGCGGGTGAATTCAAGACAGTTGGAGCAAGAATCGTGGAGGAAATCTCATTGGGCACGTGAAAACAATAATTTATTGTATGTTACAGTCTGTTAGTGTGCAAAAACCAAGGAGGAGGAGAAAATTTCAGCCAAAACATAAGTTTATCGTGGTATATCGAGTTGGAGTCTGCTGTTTTTTATTTGTGAATGTTTTTTTCGCCTTCATAAAATATAATATTAACCATATTGCTTGCACACTCCACCTAGAATTTTAATTTTAGTTTTTACTGCACCATTCCCTGTTTTCCAATGTTTTTTCTTGGGTGTTATTTTCTGAGTTTCAAAACTCTGTTTTACTATCAATTAAATGTGTGTTACCTTTAGCCTTGCGCAGCGTTATCATAGGCTGCC
>APFE030420238.1:0-15446 GCA_000404065.3 Pinus taeda | reverse complement strand
AGAGGCATGACATCACCCTCTGACAGCTTCTCGGAAGGTAAATGTCGGTTAAAAATGCTCTTCCGATATCTCTGTCCGTCGTCCGATTTGCTCCATCAATCTCCACCGTCGATTGCTCCAAGATGCATACGGGCCTGCATCAAATAAATATTGCATGGAGTAATAGTTTTGTTTGACCAGAGTTTTAGAAAAACATTTAATGAAGTTTAATGCTAGTCGTAGATTTTAGGTATAAGTTTTTAATTTTAATGTTTTTAAATTAACGGGAGTAAGTTTTATGTTTCACCTTAAAAAGGTCAAACAATATATGTAATTTTGTTTTGTTCATTGATATACATGCATTTGTAATGCAAAGGGAAGTGTAAAAAAAAAAAAAAACCAGAACGCGGCAGCGTGAAAATTCCTGGTTGATGCAGTGAAATAAAATATATTTACACACAGTAGTGCAGTAAATGTTTTTGTTGTTAAACATGAAAAGCAAGATAGGTGTAGCAGCACGACAATGACGGAAATTTCCTTTTGTTATGTAATGAAATGTAAGGAATTACATTTAAAGCAGTAAATCTAAGGAATTTTTTTTACAGCAGTAAATGTAAACAAAAATTTACACACAGCTGTGTAATTTTCTTTTGTAAAGGGAGGCAGAGTATTTTGTTTTTAAAAGAAATGTTTTGGTGAATCCCTCTCAGCATAGAGGATGAATATGTATCAGTAAATTTTTGTTTTAATGAATAGAAATCTTTTTATGGTGGTGCAATACTCTGTTCTTTAGTCAATTTTTTTTTTTAAAAGGCTTCCCTGTGCAAAAAGATCCTGGAGTAAAGGAAACAGAGCATTGCCTCTGTGTGCTTGAATTGTTTGTTTTTGGGATTTTACCAGATAAATTCCCTAACACTGGTGAGGGAGCTTACAATCTGACGTTTCTAGAAGACACCTATGTGTCCCAAAACCTGCAGAGCCTGTACAATCTCTATCCTTTTCGTCATCTCTCATCCGATGGAAATCTCTTCATCTTCGCCAACCGTGATTCCATCTTGCTTGATTACCAAAGAAATGTTGTGGTCAGGCATTTTCCAAGAATCCTAGATGGCCCAAGAAATTACCCCACCACAACCTCATCTGTGATGCTGCCACTGTCCGCATCTGATGCATTTCGGAGGACAGAAATTATGATCTGCGGTGGTGCTCCTGTTGAGAGTTACAATTTGTCACTCGCAGGGATTTTCACTTACGCGCTCTAGAGCTGTGGAAGAATGGTTATCACAAATCCCAATGCCAATTGGGCAATGGAGAACATGCCTGCTCCCAGAGTCCTGGGAGATATGCTGCTTCTGCCCACCGGTGAAATTCTGATTATCAATGGAGCAGAGAAGGGATGTGCAGGTTATGGGCAAGCAACCAATCCAGCTCTTGCTCCTTATTTATACAGACCTAATGCATTGCCAGGGCAGCGCTTCTCAGTACTCGCAAGTTCCACTGTTACAAGAATGTATCATTCCACTGCAATTGTATTGCCTGATGGTAGGATTTTTGTGGGAGGTTCCAACCCCAACAAAAATTATACTTTCACCGTTATGTTTGCCACAGAGCTTCGTTTGCAAGCATACAGTCCTTATTACTTAGACGAATCTTCCCTGAAGCCCACCATCATTTCTGTGCTGCCTGCTTTGGTCACTTATGGCGGTAGCTTCAAGGTTCAGTTCGCTGCAAATAATCACCATAACATTTCCATTCAGTTCAACATTTATCCTCCAACCTTCACTACTCACTCTTTTTCCATGCATTAGAGATTGCTTCTGCTTGCATCTGCCAGCCCACAATTAGAGTTAGTAGGAGGAGCAGGGCAGAATATTTATAGTGCCCTAGTAACGGCACCTCCCACCCCTGTTGCAGCACCGCCTGGGTACTACATGCTATTCGTGCTCAACAGTGGAATACCCAGCGCTGCCACTTGGATTCATTTGTCTTCTAATTAGACTCATTCTTCTGCTTTGACATTTTCAATAATCTCATATGTACTTTAATCTACTCTACCATACTCAGTGAGTGCTGCAAGGGTAAGTTCTGGTACATTTCTTTCACCAATGTAGTGAAAAAGCAATCAAAGTTTTGGGTTTCTTTTCTTTCTGTAGGGAAGAAATTTGAAATTTGCTGCGAGGAGTTTTTCTTCAAAATTGTAAATTTTTTTCATTCACGTGGTGAAAAAGTAATAAAAGTTTTGGGTCTTCTTTTTTCTATGGGATGAAATTTGAAATTTGTTATGAAGCCTCTCTTTTCAAAATTATATATTTCTTTCACCGATGTAGTGAAAAAGCAATAAAAGTTTTGGTTCTTCTTTTTTCTATTTTTCCTTTATTTAAGGAATTTTGAAATTTGTTGAGAATCGTTTTTTTCAAAATTGTTATATGAAGTAAAGGATATTATTATATAAAGTGTCATGTTAGATTGTTATTATAGAAAGTGTGATGTTAAATGTTTCTTTTTTTTTTCCTTTATGTAAGGAACTTTGAAATTTGTTGAGAATCGTTTCTTTTCAAAATTGTTATATGAAGTAAAGGATATTATTATATAAAGTGTCATGTTAGATTGTTATGATAGAAAGTGTGATGTTAAATGTAAAAAGACGAGGATGTTTAAAATGTTAATTATATATTTATTCTTTTAAAATTAATCCACTCTGATTAATGCTAATAAAATACTCGTCATATTCAAGTGTATTAAGTATCAAGATACAATAATCATTATTTTAAATTTGATAAAAAACTATTTTAGTTTAAACTTTAAAAAAAACACACACACACATGTTATGATTTTAAAACTCAACCTACGATTATGAATCACATAAATTTCCCAAATCTTAAACTTATTATAAATTTAAAATGATTAAATTTTCTAACAATAAAATTTGAGATTAAAATCATTTAATATAAAATTAATTAATTACAATATCTTACTTACTTTTATTATCCAAAAACTTGTATAATTAATTTGATTATATATTTTTTCAATTAAAAGCAAATTGTCTATTTGACACAAACAAATATAATATTAACAAAATTTAATAAACACATTTACCAATGAGTTTTTAAGCATTTATAAAATTATATAATATTATAAGATAAATTTACTTTTATTGTTTGTAATCGTAAATTATAATATTAAATAAACAATTATTGTTAACGATCAACTAAACACTTAGATTACTCTAATAATAAAAATATCTAATAAGATATTATTATAATTAATGATGTAGTCTAAGTGTTTCATGCTTTATTTTTCTTCACTAGAATCTAGATTGTCATTTTCCAGTGTCTAAGATATTTATTTTTTTCCAATATTGTAATCAACTGAGTGACAAGCTTAGAAAACTAGGATTAGGTGGACTGCATAGATCAAGCCCTCAAGCTAGTGATTTCAACACATTATTATAACAAAAAATAAATAAAAATAAAAAAATCTATGGGTTGCTTAGCCAATCCATTATACCGAAATCCTTCGACCTTTATTTGCACAATTCAATCAATCAATCGCCAGTGGAGATCCATTGGCCAAAAATGGCCAAAGTGTAATGTACCTCAATTTACTCAACTATTTTTTTCTTTCTTTTTGCAATTAATTAAAAAAAATACTCATTATATGAATCTAAGGTTTTACCTCATCATACATCTCGTTTCAAAACATTTTTTCTCTAACACAATTTAGTAACATTTTCCATGGCTAGTGAAAAGAGAATTCTAGATGGTCCCTTGCTCACTAGTCTAGACACAACACCATACTCGTTCTAGGCATAACTTCTTGGTCAGCCCGATCATACTATAGGGATCCATCTCGATTTGATTGGTTAACATGTAACACCCTTCCTAAATGCTACATGTGATACTCGTACCCTTTCATCCCAATATAATTTAACATAAGGGACTTAGGCTTTATGAATAATAAATCCATTGTACTCTATCTTATATACTTATGGTGTATCTAAGTCTCTCTTGTCTCTTTCCCATACTTTATATATTTTTCCCATGGCATTAAGCTTCTCCATGGTATCATACCCATTTATGTTACCTCCTTGCTTTGCATACTCATCATTTTGTTTACGCACTACAAAAAAATTACTATTTTGTCCACCCTTAGCTCACTTATCTTTCTTTCTCGAACTAGGTTAAAAACATTATCCTTGGCATATATTATTATTACTATTTCGAAATAATTATATGACATGCAATTATCATAGTAAACCACCCCTCAACCTCCAACTTCAATGCTAACTTGGTCAAATGTGATGTACCTTCCTCAACCCTTAGTTCTTGTTTTCATGGAATTTGTGGCTCAATAATTCAATTGGGCGACTGATGTGATTAGTTAAAGAGCTTGGTGTGTGTCATGTGACCATGCTACATGGTTTTGTAATACTGTTTCACACCGTGACTAGCACGTGGACCCAATGTGGTTGATTATTTGGATGGTGAGGCTTACTGTACACGGGGATTGTCACAAGTCCACTTTCTAGAATTATAAATATTTTTTTTTAAAGAAAGAAATACTAATGTAGTTCAATAAGTTCATATTCATCAGGTTTCCCTACCCCTATAACAGTGTCCAGTGTGTAGACTGGGTACGGGGATGTCTCATAAAGTTATCCTTCTTCCTCATCCTCTAACAATAAGGGCAAGTCATGCTCAATAGAAGGTTGAGGAGGAGGGTACATCACAAGTATTTTTTGATGGATGCCCATTCTTTATGGTCATGTTCCCAACCCTGCAACTAATGAGGCATCAAAAGTGGCCAACCAAGGTCTTCCTAAGATGATATGATAACCATTAAACTTGGTTTTGGGTTGCAGGACAAGGAAATGAGTTGGACACTCCCAGGAGTCAATGGAGACCATTACATCCTCAATAAGTCCCTCGGGAGCTATTATGGGTCTATCTGTAAGCTGCAGTATGTAACCTGCCTCCTCGAAAATCTACCCAAGTAACTGTCCAACCGTGGTAAACGTGTGACGAGAGAGGTAACTATAAGGGATTCAACCTCCTTGGTGACCTTAAAGAAATGGAATCGACGGAAAGAAATTAACCATACCTTCCACATCAGCAACAATACCCCTAGGGGACGTCCCAGCCACTCAGGCATCCTGCCCCTAGGTCCCACTGACCTTTTAGACCTCTTAACCTTTGGATGCTCTCGTGCTATGGGCATGCCAGCATCTAGGGACCTCTTGACACTCTCATAGGCCTACAAGCCACCATCCAAGGACTTTTCCCAGTGGACCTGTGCCAACATCCCTTGAAATCAAGGCACTTTTCTAGCCCAGAATTTCGGCCACTCCCCAGAATTTGTGTAACTTTTAGAATCCATTGAAGACATGATGACAAAGATAAAAAAAAAAAAGGTGAGAAATAAAACTCAGGAATAAGCCTAACCATCCCCAACTGCGTTTGACATTCTGTCAAACACTTGGAATCAATGAAACCTACAGGTTTAGGATACAAGACAAAGCATGAATGACCAGAAACACTTATGAACCATGGAAAGAAGGATCACCAACGTCTCCATTGAGCTATTATAACATCAATTAGGTCTTGCATCCATCATTTTAACATTCAAAATTAACTACATGAAATAACCATGAAATGAATCAACCAATTAACCATGCTTATAACGATCATAAAACTAGGTAAATATCAGAGATATGACATCCTTTAAATCCACATATAAACAAGTGAAAGAGTAAGAGAACTTAGCTTTCATTACTAATATGCAAATCTGAAAAGTTTCGGGACTTCCATGTACCAACCGACTGTAGACATGGGTGAACCAAATATTTCTTTTAGCCAATCACCCCCATGCCATATTCCAAATGTGGATGTGGGATCTCATAAGAAAACCAATCCAAAAACAACCAGGGGAATCCAAAGGTTAAACCACCTCCACCCTCATCAAATCGTGATCACACCGAAACTGGTGCTCCGATCATAACCGAACCGAACTATGAATTCCATCTCCACTCCATCACTATCCTCTAGGAATTCTTGACTTCTTGTCTCTCAGGCTTTACCGCAATCCAACCACGGATCACTTGGCCCTAAACCGAGACCAGTCTCTCAGGCTTTACCACAATCTACACCGGATCATTAGGCCCTAAACTGAGATTCCTCCCTCAGAGTTTACCGTGTATCCTTCCAAAATGGATCAAGGGATTCCTTGGCCTTTGGGAATGAACCTTGAGACCACCTCCGCCCGAAGTTCTGAAATCCATCCGAAAAAACCAAAGATCCAAACCGAAAAAAATATCCCAACACCATGGCATCCAGAAAAAGGCGAGGCTAGGCTGAAAACCACTGTCATAACCCGGAAAATCCATGCCACTGACAACAAGAGAACCATACACCAACAAGAAAAGCCATGCATGTCCAAACCAACTAGGAAATCAAACATGCAATATGCTACCTGCAAGTATTCCTGATGAAGCTCCCTGATCCTGCTCTTCTTCCTTGATCCTTGCTTTCCTTCCTTTCCTTTCCTTGCTTGCTTTTCCCTTCCTTGCTCTAAAACCTAAAAAAAAACTTGAGCCAAGTGTATACATTGACCAAGATGTTGCCAACTAATCCTCATAAGACTTTTTGTCAATGAGTACTCTATTTTCTTCAATTTCCATCATTTTCATTCAATTTCCTCCTCACATGCAACCTATGACCTTTTACCTCACGTTTCTCATAATTTCCTTTATTTTCATAAACAAATGAGCCAAAATTCCTTTTTTTTCCTTTTAATGCCTTTTCCTTTTCCTTTGTCTTTGCCTTTTCCAATCTCCTTTGCCATAATAAACTGTAATCTCCTTTCCCATAGTAAACTGACTGAACACCCACACCAGGATGTCCTACCCAACATTAATCTTGGAATAAGTGTCCCTTGCCCATGGTCTTATTCTTTCCTTTATATACCTTATTACATGGAATTTTCATGAGGCTTGTTACAAAATAGCATAGTAGTCTTCCTCAAGCCCCCTTGGAGGCTTAGCTTGAGAATGGTTTCCCTAGTCATCACATTGATTGCAGCCCCAAGGTCAATCAAGGTATTAGGGACCATAATGCCATCAATGTGCACAAACACTGCTCGGCTACCATTATCCAAGTAGTTTGGGGAGATTACCCTCCCAAGCATTAGGTCAAACAATTGTCCAACAAAATGGATAGTGGGGTATCTATTCTTCTTCTCCCAGATATTTTGAAACACACTTCCTTGATGAGCTTGTTGTAAATGGGGACATCTTTGATGGCTCGGAGAAGGGGTATTTTTACACACAAGTTCTTCAATTCTCCCCAAAGCTAAGCCTCTTCTAGGGCATGTTGTTTAGGGTGGACCAACCATTCATGGTAAGGAGGTGCATTAGCTTGAGGGGCAGTCTATTCATTCTCTTCAATCTCTCTACGTGGAAAAGGTGGGTGATTATCTAAAATCACCTTCCGAGAAGGAAGGATGATCTCTTGGATTTCCACAACATAAGCATGCTAGGATGTCTCCCCACTATAAACCTATTGTTCCTACTTATTGTTCAGGTTCAAATTGGGTTGAGAGAGAATTTGAGGTTTCTTAAGTGGGGTATGGTGAGGGAGCTATGGTTGAGGTTGAGGTGGAGGTAGTAGAGCAGGAGGTTGTGTTGTTTGAGGCCTCCACCCTGGTGAGAGGTTTCTCCATTGGGAATATTGTGGACGATATGGTTGGAAAGGAGGGTTAATACGACAAGGAGGATATTGAGGAGTATAAGGCCGAAGAGGAGGTGTGGGCCATGATGGATGAGTGGAAGGCAACCAAGGTTGGAAAGGTGCATTCTTATTTGGATTTTAATGAGGATAGTGCACACCTAGCATTCCCTGCTAATATGTTTGAGGGCCTTAAGGCCTCCTTTGGTTAATAAAGCAGAGTCTCTCTTAACCACCTTTTTCCGCTTGGTATATAGCCTTCAGACCTATCATAGAGAGACGTTCCTCTATTGCATGATTTTCTTTACAAACAAAGCAGACTCCTATGACATTCAGTGGGCACTCATTCCTAGGGTGTCTGTTAGTGCATCTAAGGTGGAAGATACCTAGTGCCCTTTCTGCTTCCTCTTGGTTTCTTTTAATTTGCAATGTATCCATCTGTAGGGGAAACATATGCAACATGCCACTCTTAAAATCCTCCAACGTACTTCCTATCCCATGTTTGAGGGCTGGTGTAAAGGGAGATGAACTAACCAAGCCTTGGATAGACCCACCCTTTTTTCTAGCAGCCCTAGAGTGATTTTTATATATTTTTTTGATGACATCATAAAGAAATTAAGAGATGTCTCTTCAAGACAACATGTTGAGGGTTTCCATTACATCCTCCCGGATCCCTCATAGAAGAACTAGCTTGAGTGATTTGAGATGAAGGGTACAATTAGCCCTCCTATAATTGAGTCGGAATCTTTCCTCATAGACCTCTAAGGATTCATTTGTTCCTAGGGTCATCCTAAAGATTTCCTACTTTGTTTCCTTGGAACTATAGTAATCACTGTACTTGTCATTGAAGGCTTGTTGCATTTAGGCCTAGGTAGTGATGTTGCCTTTAGGTAAATCATAAACGAGTGCAAGGGTACATCTTTGCGGGCAGATGGAAGTAAATTTAGCTTATGTTCATCCAAGGCATAGTCATAGGTCCTACAAAAAACAACAAATTAAAACACGAAGGTGTGAGGATCCCCAGAGGTTAGGCCATGGAAACGTAGAAGGGAAACATCGCTTATATTATTCATTCTGGCCTACCCATTAGTTTCCATGATAGGGAAAATCTCATCTTATCTGTTTTTAGCCATGGTTTGTGTAGGTGAGATATGTTTTTCTTCCCCTATGCGTTCCTCAAAAATTCCAGGTTCCTCTCCTAGAGGCTTTTTTAATTCCCATATAGTGAAAGAGGAAAGTTCACAATCACCAGAGAAGAATACAAGTTGACTTCTTGAAGGGGTGGGGGTTTTCGGTAAGAATTTCCCTTGATTTTCCCTACTCCTACGAGGCATGAAAGAACTAGCTATGTTTTTTGAATTCTCTTTCTCCTTTTTTTTTTTTTTTCTGTGAAGCTTTCAAACCAATAAGACTAATGCAAAGCAAAAAACAAGTAACTCCTAAGTAGAAACAACACCTACTTGAACACCTCCCTGACAACAGCGCCAAAAAATGATGAGCTATGGTATTGCACCAAGGATGTTGCAACTCCCAATGCTTATCAACCTAAATTATCAACTTGGGGTTCATGCAAACTTAGAGGTGATAGTGCTATATGCACAACACAGTAGCTTCTAGTCATGTCATCCTCAGTCATTAGATTAGATCAAGGTATTCAAATACCACTCCTTCGACTAACTACAAATATAATTTCTTATGAAAGCATATCGTGATTGCAAGGAGATGAACTTGATTCTAACGACAGGAATGAAAATGCCATTAATTAAACGTAAATGCTAATTTAAATGTCATGAAAGGGAAAGGCTAGTCTAGTTGCAAAAGTAAACCCCGCCACTCTATTTGCACACAGTTGTAGCGGCTACAACCACCCTCCAAAATTTTTCCTTAAATACGTTTTGGAGCCTCCTTACCAACCATCCTCAACAGCATGTCTTGCACTATCAAGTGCATGAGATTTAGTGGTTTTCTAGCAGCTTCCCAGCCTCTGCATGATAGCTTGTTACACTCTCGTCAGAGGTTGCTTCTGTAGAGTTGGTCTAGCTGCTGGCTGAGCAACTCCCTCAAGAAATTGCACAATACTAGAGGGGAACCAGTCTCCCCTCCAGAAATTGCGCAAATCTGACTTGCAGCCTACTGGGCTCAGAAACTACGCAATTTCTATATGCAATACCTATATGTCATGTTGTTATCATTGTAAACTGCCCCTCAACCTCTTCTTTCAATATTATATTGGTTAAATGCGATGTACCAACGTCAACCCTTAGTCCTTGTTTTGATAGAATTCACTGATCAACCATTTAAGTGGGTTACTCATACAATTTTTTAAACAGTGTGGTGTGCATCACATGATAATGCTACATGGTCATGTAACATTGGTTCACAAGAGTGCTAGGGCATGGCCCACATCTGGTTAATTATTCAGATGGTCAAGATCACAAAGGGTGATCCAACGATATAGAAATTTGGATAGATAACCTATCTTTATTTCCATTCCATTTCTTTATTTTGTATTTTTTGGCCACTTGACACGCTTCTCTGCAACTAAGACAGTTGCGTTGAGTTATGACCATAGACTTTCCCACTCAATTATTGGTGTGGCCATTTCATTCCCCATAAGAGATCTTAATATTCTCAAGAGAACAACTTGAATGCATTTTTGAGCTACTTAAGATGTAAACTTTGACCTTGGGAATTCGATTTTTTCCTCTCACTAGATTTATGTCATAACATGTGGGTGTCGTACATTAATTTTCTAAAAATATATACTCTTAAACACAAACACACACACACACAAATTTCATTTAATATGTTGATCTTTTTTGAATTTTTAAGGTAAATGAAGTTTTAGAATTTTAAAGCAAATTAATAACTAATAAAAATTTATTAAATATTTTTTAAATAATGAAATAATATCAAGTTCATTTTAAATAGCTAAAATAATTGTCAAGTGGGTGTAGCTTAGGGAGGAGGTGATATTATCCTCCCCACTGAGGATTCCAACCCCATCTATATTGACATGCTCACTCCTTGGGAATCACATCTACATAAATAATTTGTCTATCTTATTAGAAACTAAATTAACATTGAAACTCAAAGAGAAATATAGTGATTATAACGTTCAAGATATCCCAAGTGCTAGAGCACAGAGATATCTTAAAGAGAGGGAATGAATTATTGGGATGAGAGTGGATAGACCTTCTTAGTTCATATTTTATTAGGGATTATAATTCAATTGCATTTACTTGGATATTGTAGGATGCATAAAATAGTATTTCTCAAGGGAGAGTATACCTAGTAGGCTATGTGACATCCATGTTGTTGGATTCTTAAGCTCATTTTAATTTACAATTCTAATTAATAGCAAATTGTGTGAAAAGTTTAACATTATAATTTTTTCTAAACATTTTTAAAGCATTAAAATTAGAACTCTACTGAAATCTTGATTAATAATAAAGTAACAATTTTTTCCAATTCAAGAATTTTAATATTTCCTAGGAGAAGAAAACCTTACACACACACACACACACATATTTTCCAAACTACGATTTTTAGTATTTCCTCGGAGAAGAAAACCTCTCTCTCACACACACAAACACATTACAGTTGTAAAAAAAATTGTTTTTTAATATTTAATAAATTTCCACATTTTTTATAATTTTATTCAAATACACAATCAATACACTAACCTTATAATTTATTACTAAATACAAAATCATTATAAATTTAGTTACAAACATAATATATAAATTATTCATTTAATTTAAATTTGAGTACTCATGACTTTTATGGGATTCTCCAAAAATATGCTCAAAACTCCCAAAAATCTCACTTAAAGACTACTCCATTAAAATTACATCTCATTCTACATATTTTAAATAAGCATGTGTAAGAGAAATATTATAAAGAATTAGAACCCTTATTGTATACCATCCTCATTTAAAGTTTGTTATATGAATATTGATGTTAGCATTTATGTTCATGGACATGAATAGTATGCATACAAGACTTCATTTTGAGTTGCTTATATTTGGTGAACCGGGTTGTTTGATATTTTAATGTAAAGATTAGAAAATTAACAATCTCTTAATAAGATTTTATATGGTGTTTTAACTAGCATTAATGGATTTAATGATATTTAATTTAAAGATTCAATTTACTTGTTTTGGTGGTTTCTTGTTGTTGATACTATTCTTTATGATATTATAACTTTTTGTTATTTAATATTTATTTTCAAACTCAAATATAAATAATAAATAATGATCACATTTTTAACTAGTTCAAAACAAACAAAAGAAAAGATAGATGAAGCTATTTAGTTTATGTACCAAAATTTTCCAATTTATATTGGAATATTTAAATAAGAAATATATCCATATTTTAGCTATTTTAAGTTTTGAAGATTCAACAGGGATAATTTTCTGCTAATTTTAGTTGTATTAGAGAAGATATTTGTTAAAAGTTTGAAGTTTGAGTTGCATAACTTGCACAATTTAGGTGATAGAGGAGTTTTCAACCCATTTGTCTAGTCAAAAGCACATTTTAAACTACTAAACATCACAATCTCGCTCACAATTGTGTGCAATAATTAAACAAAACCACAATTTAACATATAACATATTCACAATTTACTTCATGTATCTTGAGGTGGGTGATATTTAATGTTTTTGAAAATGGGATTTTGGCAATAATGTTTTGATTTGTATTAATGAATTTAATGATATTACTCAATTTTACTTGTTTTATATAGTTGGTAATTTTTTTGTTGTTGATGCAATTCTTTATGATATTATAATTTTTTGTTATTCAATATGTAGTTTTAAACCCATAAATATATCACATTTCTGTCCTATCATGTTAAAAGAAGAACATGGAATAATTAGATGGAATTGTTTAGATTACATGACACAATTCCCTAGTTTTTGGTGGAATATTTAAACAAGAAATATAGTCATAGTCTTGTTGTTTTAGGTTTTGGAGATTTCATAGGCATATTTTTTTGTCAAATTTTCCATTATTAAGGCATATATTTGTTAAAATTTAGAAGTTTGAGTTGTATAATCTAGAGGTAGGTGCCTGAGGAGTATTCGAGGGGTTGAATCCATTTTTGTAGAAAAAAAACACACTTTAAACAACTAATATCACAATTCCCCCCACAAAGTTTGTTGTAACCTTAACGAGTTGTTTTTAGTGAGATTTTTTGGAATCCTTTCTGGTGGGATTTTCCTGTCTAATTTCTCTAAAACCCTGCAGGAATTTATTGAAATCACTTTTCAGGATGGGTGCTGAATCTATATATACAGTCAAAAAACGAGTTTAAATAACACAAATCAAGATGCCACCTCAATTTTTGCTCAGCCAAATTCTACAGTGGAAAGTCCAAAAAATTGTACTAAAAACGACTCCTCACCTTAATATATTTTTGCCACCTTAAAATATATATAATAATAATTATAAACGTGAGAAGTTTATTGTGATTGCGAAAATAGAGTTTTGGAAATGCTATTTTGCTTATATTTTCCATTCCAAGTTGGTATGGTCATGTTTATTGTGCTTTGTGATCCAGCCAGGAATGAAATAAGAGTGAGTTTTGATTAAGGTTGGCCACGTTGAAAGAGTAGATACATCCACTATGGTTGGAAGGTGGAGACCACTTACAACTATGCATTTGAGATTGTTGGGGATTTTTCTGGTAAATTCCCAAAAATAATTACAATTTGTACACAGAGACAATGCTCTGTTTTTCCACAAGATCTTTTAACACAGTGGAGACATAAAAAAAAATTCTCAGCACCAGACAGAGTACACACACACAAAGGATTTATATTCATTAATAAGAGTTGTTGTTACAGATTATAACCTTCCTCTGTCACAGAGGGATTCACCAAGAATAATTCTACTGTGTGAAAGCTACTCAAATATTTTTCTCACGCTGTTGCGTGCATCCAGAGTATTACATTCGCACTGCTGTGCCTTCCTTTCAATTTCTACAAAAAAAAAAAAAAAATACATACATATATATGACTACAAAAGAAATGACTTTCATCCGTTTTCTCGTGCCATGCTTCCGTAAAAGAAAACAATAAAAATTAAATGATGTTACTGGCTTTTACTTGTGCCCATACTCTCGCTGGAATAAACATTAAAAACTTCATCAAAAACTTACCAACCCACATTAAATTGCATTTACTGTTTTACTGAGATAAATGGCGGTAATGTAACTTTTACTTCACGTCAAATTTATTTTGCAGCAGGCCTGTACTTCAACCATTAATTAATTTGACTTTGGAAACTCATCGGGTTCGAGCTTTATCGCATAGCACACATATATGAAAAATTTGTGCACCCATGGTTTCCTCGACTTGTGAAATCCCGATCACAATCTCTGCCGATACCTTCGATACAACATATTTTAACATATGCCTAAAATGCATAAAAACATAAAACGAGCCACTGGCGGAACTGAAATAACTTTAAACAAAATGTTGAATACCCATCGGGTCCGGGATATCGGGTCGCAACTTATCTCATGGTAAAGGCTGCCCATTTGGTTTCCGCCGATAGCGATATCGGCGATCGCTCATTGCAAATAAAAAAAACAACTTTATAATGCCCGCTGCCATTTCGCCGATGTGATATCAGCTGATCGCACATCGCTTCAAGGTGAATCGCTGGGGTTGCTCATTGCTGGAGCGTAGTTGAAATTACGTTTTCAACACTCCCCTTTAATTTCAACTGCTGGGCATTCAATCATACCCAAACATTTCCTCAAAAATTCAAAGCTTTTCTGATCCAGTGGCTTTGTCAAAATGTTTGCTACCTGTTCCTGAGTCCTGCAATGTTCTAGGACAATTTCTCCATTGTTCACCAATTCTCTGATGTAGTGAAACCTTGTATCAATGTGTTTCGTTCTCTTATGAAAAATTGAATTCTTTGATAATGCAATAGCTGAGCTATTGTCACAAAAGATCACTGTTGCTTTTGCCTGCTCTCGGCCTAAGCTCCTCAACATTCTTCTCATCCACACTGCTTGGCATGCTGCTGCTGTAGCTGCCACATATTCAGACTCTGCTGTAGATAATTCTACAATGGACTGCTTCTTAGAAGCCCATGAAATGGCTCCTGAACCCATGTGAAAAACATAGCCGGAAGTGCTCTTCCGATCATCAACACTTCCAGCCCAATCGCTATCGGTGGGCCAACTAAATCTGAATGTTCTGAGACATTATATAAGATGCCAAAACTTTTAGTACCTTTAACATACCTCAGAATTCTTTTTGCTGCTTGTCAATGTGCTTCCTTTGGCCTCTCCATGAATCTGGAAATTAGACTAACAACAAACATTATATATGGCCTAGTTGATGTTAAATACATGAGGCTGCCAACTATGCTCTTATATAAGCTAGGATCAAAATCCTTGCTGTTGTCCTCTTTGCTGAGTTTTAATCCCATTACCATGGGAGTGATCGCTGCCTTGCACTCTTGCATATTAAATCTGCCCAACACTTCATTTACATATCTCGCTTGAGAGATAAAAATTCCAATTTCATTTTGATCTACTTCTATTCCTAAGAAGTATCTCAGCAAACCCATGTCAGTCATTTCAAATTCTTCTTTCATGACTGATTTGAAATTTTTAATGAGGTAATCATCATTACCTGTAAAAATCACATCATCAACATATAACACAATAATTAAAATCTTACCATCCTTTTCTTTGATGTAGACAGTGGGTTCTCCCTCACATTT
>APFE030420226.1:39808-52041 GCA_000404065.3 Pinus taeda | reverse complement strand
AAAAAATTGAAAAAAAATGAAAAAAATGAATATTTTTGTACCAAACGATTTTTTCCCGATTTTTTCCGATTTTTTCCCAATTTTTCCGATTTTTTCCGATTCGTTCCCCGCGCCGATTTAATCCCGATCGCGCTTTTAACAACATTGCAAAATACGCTTCAACTTACCTCTGCCTGCAAAACACATGTAAGTGCATAGTAATGAATATATACAAATTAAAATTACAATGCGTACCTGAAGTGTGCTTGTCACTTTTGTTGTTGACTTGTTGCAACAGTAGAAAAAACTCCCACTCTTGATATAGGCCTGGACTCTATGCAAGACTATATCCAAAACTGACCTAAAGATATATACAATAGAAATTGATGACAAACCCTAGACTTGTGATGAACCAAGTTCTAAGTACAACAACAGAGACCATTCTATCAACTATGACAAGACAAGTAACATGAACTTACAACATCATATAGATTTAGCAGACTTGGTGTAGCATCAAATGTGTAGTATCAAGAATAGGACATCCGAAATGTGGTATCAAAACTAACTGTGAGGACATATAGAGACATAGAGATATAACCGAGACCTTGTATATACTTACGTTGTCCTGCAAAAACATATGTCACAGATGAGACTAAAAATTCAAATGTAAACACTTAATCATACATACCTTGCTGTAGGGGACTTACCCTTGACTGTTGATATGTGGTCCTTACTACAGTGATCCTTGAATGCATGCTTTTTCTTGCCTTCTAGGAGCTCGATATTGAATATGTTGTATCTATGTAATTTCAGATTTCCAGAGTCTGAAATTTTGTCCTGTGGTAGCCCTCTGATTCCTCTTTGCAACCCCACAGGTCTGATCAAGATTGGATTCTTCAAGAAAGAGTTATGCCCAATCTCCCACAATGACTTGATTATAGCCTGGTTCAGTAGAGCGAATTTGTACGAACTGCCACGTGTCACTGTTGCATCCTTCGGCCCTGAAAATGCTACTCAACAAACTATAGTTTGTCCTCTTTTTGCGACTATTTACGAAATTTGAATCCAATGCTCAGAGAGAAAGTTATGATGATTTTCCCAACGTCGCCTGTTTGACATGGAATTCGGGAGCTTGGAAAAACCCTAACTTCCTTAGATCATATCTTCGAAAATATAGTGAACCAAGATCTAAAACTTGGTCATGAGGTTCATCAAGTTTTTGGCTCAAATGGGTTTTAATTTCAGCTTCTGAAGCTTCGCAGAAAAAAAGTTATAGCGACAATGCCACGATGATCTGTTTGAAGCCACAAAATCCCTACAAGAGGAGGATATGAGGGTCATTACTTATATGAATGTCTTGATTTGAGAGTGTCAACAAGTGAACGTTGGAGGGATTTTAGGAGCAAAGAAATATTATTAATTATTGACTATTCAATGACCACAACCAATTATGAGTGCCATGCCACAACCCCATATGGTTTTAGCCCACTAACGGGGGTTACTAACTTCAAACATAAATAACTCTCAAACCGTGAAGAATTGGGAGGTGTACCATATATCAACGGAAACATCTCGACGAGTAGAATCCATCGAGAAGATCTTTGACACAAAATAATATGAGTTGTCAAGTCAAAATGCCCTTGCAAAATCGGGGTAGTCCTTGGTGCTGCTTGGGTTGAAATCAATGACAACCACTGATCAACAATATCCCTTTATGGGATTGATGGCAACACAAGTACTCCCCCTGCGATCATGAAACCTCTTCTTACTACCTTCTCTCCCCCATTGTCATCAATGGCAAAGGGTAACTCCCCCTGACAAACAACCATCTTGCGGACCTGTACACACCTTCACTTCCCCTTTCTACTTGAGTAGATAAGAGAAAGAGTCTAATGAAAACTTGGGAGAATCCCAAGCTTTTGGCGAAGATACTCAAATGCTTCACGAGGTAATGGTTAGGTAAAGATGTCAGCAATTTGTTCCTTTGTGCGAACATATTCAAGCTTGATATTCCTTTTGGTGACCTACTCTCTAACGAAATGATATTTAATTGGAATGCTTTTGGTTTTGGAATGCATTACAGTATTCTTAGAGATATTGATGGCGCTGGTGTTATCCCAAAAGATGGGAATAGGCTCATCAAACTTGACTTGAAGATCTTGCAAAGTTTGCTTCTTCCAGAGAACTTGTGTACAACAAGCTGCAGTCGCGATATATTCTGCTTTTGCTGTGGATAAAGAGATTGAATACTACTTTTTACTGAACCATGAAACAAGACAACCACCTAGATAGAATGCTGCTCCACTCGCAGTCTTACGATCACCAACACTTCCTGCCCAATTTGCATCTCTATAAGCTTGGATAACCAGATCATTTCCTTTGGGATACCATAGACCATATTCCACTGTGCCCTTGAGATATCGAAGAATTCTTTTCACGACAATAATATGAGATTATTTTGGTGCTGCTTGGAATCTTGCTACTTGTCCATCTGCTTGCATCACATCAGGCCAGGAGGTTGTCACATATAGGAGACTACCAATCATGGATCTATACAATCTTTGGTCCACATCCTTTGACGAATCTTCTAAGCTTAACTTGCAACCGGTTATCATGGGGGTAAGGACTAGCTTGCAATCTTCCATCTGGAATGTTTTGAGCATTTCCTTGATGTACTTGGTTTGATATATGAATATTCCTTTATCTTGCTAAGAAATTTGAAGCCCCAAAAAGTATGTCAGCTCGCCAAGCATAAACATTTCAACCTCACTTTGCCTTTTTGTGGCAAATTCTTTACTTAATCTATCATTATTGCTTCCAAAGATATTATCATCCACATATAATTCGATAATCGTTAGGTTATCTTGATGCACTTTCACATAGAGATCGTTGTCAGTGCTTCCTTTCTTCAATCCTTGTTGTTGTAGATACCTATCAAGACGATCATAGCAAGCCCTAGAAACTTGCTTGAGACCATATAGTTCCTTATTTAATCTGCAAACATAGTTTTCTTTGTCAGTGAGCAGAAAGCCTTCGGGTTGTTCAATGTAAACGTCTTCTTCCATTTCACCATTTAGAAAGGCTGACTTAACATCCATTTGGTAGACCTTGATTTTTCTCGAGCATGCATAAGCGAGAAACATCCTGATAGCTTCCATTCTGGCAACGGGAGCAAATGTTTCTTCAAAATCGATTCCCTCAACTTGTGCATATCCTTTGCAGACTAATCTTGCTTTATTCTTGGTAACCTGTCTGTCCTCATTCAATTTGTTTCTGAAGACCCATTTAGTTCCAATAACCGTTTTATTCTTTTGTTGTGGAACCAATTCCCACGTGTCGTTCTTCTCAATTTGATCCAGTTCTTCATTCATAGTTGCTACGCAGTGTTCATTTTGACTAGCTTCCTCAAAATTGCTAGGGTTAAAAGTCGCTAGAAGGGCAAGATGGGCTTGCTGTGATGAACAAAGCTATCGACTTCTTCTGGTTCCAATTCCTTCATTTATGTTGCCAATGATTCTTTTGATACCATTCTTTTGAACCTTTCGGAGAAACTTCTTGTACATCTTGCTGATCATTTCTTATTTCTTCTTGGTTGACTGGTGTTTCCTTATTTGATTGGTCTTGTTCTGGAGCTTCTTCTTCATCCTTCACAGATTCTGCTTCAAACCCCTCAGATTTGCTTGGAGAGACGATCTCATTGTTATCCTTTAGAACACAGTCTTCGTCAAAAGTAACATTTGTACTTTCAACTATTTGTTTTTGCCTTAGATTGTAGCATCTATAAGCCTTTCTTTTGTGCGAATAACCAACGAAAATACCTTCGTCAACACGACTCAAACTTGCCCAATTTTTGGTCTTCTCTTTTGATGTAGCATTTGCTTCCAAATATTTTGAAGTATTTGACGTTAGCTGGTCTTCCTTTCCATAACTCGTACGGAGTCATGTTACAATTGTTCCTGAGCAGGCCTCTGTTTATAATGAATACGACAGTATCAATTGCTTGAACCCATAATTTATCGTCTAAGTTTGAGTCTTTTAACATGGTTCTAGCCATTTCCTGTACGGTTCTGTTTTTCTTTCAGCTACTCCATTCTGCTGTGGTGTTCTGTTGTTGAGAATTGCCTTTTTATTCCATGTTCGTCACAGTATTGTTGAAATGCTTTGGATGTGAATTCTCTGCCATTATCTGATCTTAGACATTTGATCTTCAAATCTGTTTCATTTTCGAACAATTCCTTGTAGATTTTGAAATATTCAAATGCCTCGAACTTTTTCTTCAGGAAATTGACGGCTGTCATTCTGGTGTAATCATCTATCATTAACATAAAGTATAATTCACCATCTAAACCTTTTGTTCTCATAGGACCACATAGATCAATATGTATTAATTCCAATGGACGTGATGCGAAATGTTCCTTTGTCTTGAACTCAACTTTTGTCTATTTGCCTTGCCGACAAGATTCACATATTGTATTGGTAGGTTTTGAGATTTTTGACATTTCTCTAACTGCCTCCTTTTTGCCGATCTTGACCAAATTGTCGAAATTCATATGTCCCATTCGTTTGTGCCATAACTAGCTCTCGTCTTCGTTTGCCAAGAAACACCCTTTAGG
The DNA here is from genome assembly GCA_000404065.3 of Pinus taeda. Lineage (NCBI taxonomy): Eukaryota > Viridiplantae > Streptophyta > Pinopsida > Pinales > Pinaceae > Pinus > Pinus taeda. The sequence goes on along the minus strand of APFE030420226.1, from coordinate 47,449 downwards.
TGTCTCATCCAAATTATATATGTCGTTTGGAGCTCTGCTTGCTGTAGCCACAATTTTACCAAACTTGCCTTTCCTGATTTCACATTTCTTCGAGTTGAATAACATTGTGTGTCCTTGATCGCACATCTGTCCAACACTGGGCAAATTGTGATTCATATTTTCAACCAACAAAACATCCTTCGCTAATGCATCCTTGCGTCCAAGAGTGACTGTACTTGCTCCTATGACGTTTGAAGAGCCATCATTTCCAAAAGACACTGTTCCATCCTTATTTTTTTTCAAGGATATGAACTTATTTCTATCTCTAGTCATATGCGTTGAGCAACCACTGTCAACATACCATGCATTTCTGTTGCTTTGAGCTTTGAGAGCGAGAGCACACCTTTTAGTCTTCCTTTTCCATACTTGTTCATTCCGATTTTGCGAGAATTCCTTTGAAGAACTTCCAAGTCTGCGATCTTTGGTCAAGTGTCCAAAATTGTTACATTTGTAACATTCGACATCATGTCTCAAATGATCAAATCTATTGATATTCTGCTGAGTTATGGAATATCCATTTCTGAGAGATCTCATGGAATTATATTCATTCCAAACATACATGCGACATTCTGCAGCTCTATGTCCAAACCTTCCACATGAATAATAATGACCATAAAAGATAGGTTGATACCTGGAAGGAAATCTTCTTCGAGGAATTGTCTTCCAAGGTTCTTCCTGTGAGTCTTGATCTCTCGATCTAGCTGGGAGATCTACTTGCTTGGTAGATTTTGGATATCCATCTTCTTTAGTTGTCATAGAAGGACTTGACTCCTTTTCAATTTTTTCTTTGTAACCAAGACCAGTCTTGTCGTTGCATGATCGCTGGTTGTTGATGAGTTCGTCCAAATTCTTTGAGCTGTTGGCGTAGTTTTGAAAAGTTTTTCCTTTTTTTACTTCCTTTCGTAAAGAAATGATTTCAGCTTCCAATGCTTCTCTTTCCTTGTTGGTTTCCTTTAATTCTTTCCTGAGCGATTTTTCAATTTGTTTGTATTCTTCAACCTTGATTTTAAGATTTAGGACCTGTTCCCTTTCTATCTTTAATTCGTCTTCAAGAGTGTTGACGTGCTTCTTCTCGGCCTTGAGATCTTTGATAACCCTGATCACTTCGTTTTGAAATTCAACCTTAGTCATTTCTTCTTCTTCGTCTCCTTCTTCGTCAGGTTCCTCTTGCTTATTGTGCTTGGCCATAAACAATACTCTTCCGTTGAATTCTTCTTCGTTATCACTGTCTTCTTCAGATGAGGAGCTATCTTCTTTGGAGAAGAAACTTTTCTTAAACCATTGCTTCTTTCCTTGATTGTTGAACTTCCTAGGACTTTTCTTTCCTTTCATAACAACCTCATTTTTGTGAGGGCATTTGGCTGCAAAATGCCCAACCTCACCACAATCAAAACATATTAATAGAAGTTTACCTTTGAATTTTCTCGTACCTGTTCTCATTTTCCACGTGAAATAGGCAAACTCTTTATCTGAGAATTCTTCTTCATCTTCTTCCTTTTCCTTATCCTTATAATTGCAAGTTTTTTCTTTCAGAGTCTGCTTGTCCTTACTATTTTTCTTGGATGCGGCAAATGCTGTTTCTAAGTGAAATGTGCCATCCTCTTCTTCAATCCTCATTTCATATGCCGTAAGAATTCTATGCGATTCATCTATGCTGAGATTGGTCAGATTCGATCTATCTTCCAAGACAGATACCTTAGCGTTAAATCTTGCTGGCAAGGTTATGAAGATCTTTCAGACAACAATTTTCGTTTCAACAGGTTCTCCCAAACCTTCCAATGTATTTGTTGTTTCATCACCATGCTGAAAGTATGCAACGATATCTTCATCTTCCCTCATTTTGAGTTCCTCAAATTTTGCCCTGAAAATTTGAAGCTTTGCTTCTTTCACCTTTGATTTACCTACATATATATTTTGAAGCTTGCCCCATACCTCTTTAGCAGTTTTTCAACTCAATACCTTATGATAAATAGATTCGATAAGCCCACTGATAATAAGATTTTTAGCCTTTGCATCATCTACCATATTTTTCTTACCTTGTTCATCTTGGGTCAGTGTGAAGCCTTTGTCAACGATTTCCCATACTTCGTATCCTTGTGCCAACAATTGAACCTGTATTCTTCCACACCAAAGTGCATAGTTATTTCCATTGAACAAAGGAACTCTATTCTTAGTATACTCCATGATCTCCTTCCAGTTGTTAGACTGCTATTGAAAGAATCAAACTCTGATAGTAATTGTTGGAAATACTGGGGGGGGGGGGTGAATCGGTGTTCCTTAGCAATTAGCACTTTTAAATCTTTTTAGAGCATTGGTTAATCCTCAATTATTATTAATGTTTATGCAGTAATAACAGTAAATAAAAGAACACAATAGACACAAAAATTTTAGGTGGAAAACTCCCTCTGGATCAAAAACCACTGAACACTTTTCTAATAAATTCTTTAATCTTTAGCCCCAACTGAAATGAAAGAAACAACTTCCTAGAATTCTTCTCCATCTCCCACTGGAAGGATGCCCCAACGCCCTGGTTTCTTTAGTAGTCAACTGAATGGATGCCCCAACATCCTAGACCAACCGACCACTCTGAAGTGTTCACAGGCTCCAACCTGTAGGTGACTTCATGCACCAGCCTAGTGCCTCCCTGCCACCCTATAATGACTAAAATGAGACAAGAGTGTGGATTCCCGTACAAGGGACAACGATCCACGATACAATATAATTTACAATGATTTTGACCGAACACCCAATCACTCTATAACCTGCAACCCAACCATGACATCATCCCAACAAAGATGCCTATACCTCCCAATTATTCGTTTTCTACTCTAGGCAGATTGACTCTTTTACAATAATGACTCTTCCAATGATGATACTTTTACAAATGACTCTTTTACAACTTTACAATGATGACTCTTTGCCTTGACACTGCTTCACAATATGTAGATGATTGTCATGTCTTTAAAGGATGTCCCACTGCAATGCCTCCTTTGATTTGATACTTCAGCTCTTGAATTCTTGCTTGAAGTTGTACTTGAATCTTCTTCTACCTGCATGCCAAAATTTCCCTGCGAAACCAATCCCAAAACAAAACAAAATAGCCTTCAACTTACCTCTGCCTGCAAAACACATGTAAGTGCATAGTAATGAATATATACAAATTAAAATTACAATGCGTACCTGAAGTGTGCTTGTCACTTTTGTTGTTGACTTGTTGCAACAGTAGAAAAAACTTTCACTCTTGATATAGGCCTGGACTCTATGCAAGACTATATCCAAAACTGACCTAAAGATATATACAATAGAAACTGATGATAGACCCTAGACTTGTGATGGACCAAGTTCTAGGTACAACAACATAGACCATTCTATCAACTATGACAAGACAAGTAACATGAACATACAATATCATATAGATTTAGCAGACTTGGTGTAGCATCAAATGTGTAGTATCAAGAATAGGACATCCGAAATGTGGTATCAAAACTCACTGTGACATATAGAGACATAGAGATATAACTGATACCTTGTATATACTTACGTTGTCCTGCAAAACATATGGTAGAGATGATACTAAAAATTCAAATGTAAACACTTAATCATACATACCTTGCTATAGGGGACTTACCCTTGATTGTTGATGTGTGGTTCTTACTGCACTGATCCTTGAATGCATGCTTTTTCTTGCCTTCTAGGAGCTTGATATTGAATTTATTGTGTCTATGTAGTTTTAGATCTCTAGGGTCTGAAATTTTGTCCTGTGGTAGTCCTCTGAGTCCTCTTTGCGACCCCACAAGTCTGATCAACATTGGATTCTTCAAGAAAGAGTTATGCCCAATCTCCCACGATGACCCGATTATAGCTTGTTTCAGTAGAGCAAACTTGTACTAAGCGCCACGTGTCACTGTTGCGACCTTCGGCCCTGAAAATGCTACTCAACAAACTACAGTCCGTCCTCTTTCTGCGACTATTTACGAAATTTGAATCCAATGCTCAGAGAGAAAGTTATGATGATTTTCCCAACATCACCTGTTTGACATGGAAATTGGGAACGTGCAAAAACTCTAACTTCGTCAGATCATATCTCCAAATATATAGCAAACTAAGATCTGAAATTCGGTCATGAGGTTTATCAAGATTTCAGTTCAAATGGGTTTTAATTTCAGCTTCTGAAGCTTCGCAGAAAAAAGTTATAGCGAAAATTCCACGATGACCTGTTTGAAGCCACAAAATCCCTACAAGAGGAGGATATGAGGGTCATTATTTATATGAATGTCTTGAGTTGAGAGGGTCGTCAACAAGTGAACGCTAGAGGGATTTTAGGAGCAAAAGAAATATTATTAATTATTGACTATTCAATGACCACAACCAATTATGAGTGCCATGCCACAACCCCATAGGGTTTTAGCCCACTAATGAGGGTTACTAACTTCAAACACAAATAACTCTCAAACCGTGAAGAACTGGGAGGCGTACGATATATCAACGGAAACGTCTCGACGAGTAGAATCCATTGAAAAGATCTTTGACACAAAATAATATGAGTTGTCAAGTCAAAATTCCCTTGCAAGGTTAGGGTAGCCCCTGGTGTTGCTTGGGTTGACATCAATGACAACCACTGCTCAAAAATCTATGGAGGAGCAATTGGACGGTCATGTACAACCTCTGATGGAGGAAGATGCACAACCGTCTTTTGGTCTAGCCATTGATGAGGGGCAACAAAGAGAGCACATGTTGGGACTTTAACACAATTCACTTCAGAGGCATATTGACAGGGCTTTCAACATTATTACCTCACCTCTGGGCATTGGATAGAGAGAGATGGAGTTATCTAGATAGACCATAGGATATAACCAGGTCAACAGGATTGAGCGACATGAGCCGAGTATGGCACACCATCGTCATGGAAGGCTTGTTCCATACATAGGAGAATGTGCATTCGATCCCTCCTTTGGGATTGGATGGTGAGAGGTGTTGACCACTGGAGTGACAACTGATGATTAAATGAAAGACTCCATTCGCAAGGATGATCCAAAGGACAATTATACCATCAAATATCATCAGTCAACATAGTGTTTTAACTCTACTTCTATCTTCTCATCATCTTTCTTGTACTCAGATTCCACATCCTACGGGGAATTGCAATAAGTGATACTAGTAATGATGAGTTTTTGAGTCTGTAACAAGCCTAGGATGTTGGGACTCGATCAACAAACGAGTACACCTTGGAGTGTTTTTTTATCTAGTTAATTATCCCTTCTTTTTCAGAGGCATATAATTTTTTGGGTTTTTTCACTCACTTTTTACCCCAAAGTCAGGGTGACGGTTTGAAGGTTGAACCCCTAACACATTTTAGTGTCTAGAGTCGATGTATATTACCATACGACATCACTCAAAAAATTTGTGGAATTTGGCTAGGTATATGTAGGATTTTTTAATAATTAAAAATTTTCCGCAAAACGAGATTTTCTAATTATTTTCTATGTAATGATGTAAATAAGTGGCCTTAAGAAATGTCTGGGGTGTGTGACTACCCGAAATTCATCCTCAGAGACCCACCATTATCCTAGGACCTACTTTGGGGGTTAAAAAACGACTTATAGTCCCTCAAAAGTCGATTTTCCTAATGATAGTGGCAAAAATGAGGAAAAAAAATAAAAAAAATTCAATAATTGGAATTTTAATTTTTTTTCCAAAGTCAAAGAAAGTCAACAAGTGACAAGGCAAATTGAAGGGAAGTCAAAGGTGATGTGGTAGCCATGTGGGGTCCACCACCTGAAGCACAACTCAAATTTTAAATGCCAAATAAGCAAGTCAAAGGAAGTCAAAAGGTTCCACGATGAGTTAAAGAGGCCATGTTGAAATATTTTATATGGTGAAAAGTTAAGTTATTGATTTAATTGTTGTTGGAGATTAAATTCAGATTCTAATAAAATGAGTGGGGAATGGACTCCACTCACTCTCTAGAATCTGCGTATAGCTAAAAGCAAATAAGCACATGCCATAAAAGAGATCCACACAGGCCTAGTCTACAACATACATGCAACACTGTGGGACAACCATCAAGCCTATACACAACAACAATCAATTAGCACATTCTCGGTGGCATTTAACTAAGGTAACAAGTAGAGTTTAAAGGGAGTTTGTCTCCCACTTGTTGCTGTTCAATACGCACATGTTGAGATAAGGTTCTAAGCAGTCAAAGTAAAATATGCACATTACGAATCAACAAGGAAAAATCAACGTATTGCATGAAGGATATGAGGGGGGATTTAATTGAGAAAATCGTGGAGTGTGGTCTCCACTTACTCCAACAAATGTTGACACTTGTACGCAGTTGTAACTTTGAACATCTATACACTGCTTGAGTAGAGGTGTCATTCCTTTGATGGATTTGGTGAGAAATCAAGGGGAATGTGTTCCCTGTTCAGCTCCTACACTCCACACATGGCAGCCATCAAAGCAAATTCGAATTTGGCACATGAGTATGTTGTCTAGCCTCAATAAAAACATTGCCACATCTTAGAAATCAACTTACGCACTTGGCATTGGAGCTCCACTTATCAAATTTGAATTTCCTTTTGATCATCATCAACATGCCACTTGCCATTTCTCTTCTACATTGGGATCTTCACCATTGCTACACTTGTCATTACACATTTCACTGGGATTGGCTCTCATAGTTCTATATAATAGATTTTTGAGCTCTTATTTAGAAAATATTGTTACTAGCTATTGTGCTTGTGGAAGTGCTGGTGCCTTGTACACTTTCAAAAATATCAATAAAGACTTTGGGGTTTCATTCATGAGGTATTCCTCCTCTGGGAGTGTGATGAATTGTTGATCATTGGTATAATTCCTTTTACTCATGCTTTGATCTAATTTGTTTCGATATGCTCTTGTAGATTTGTTAATGTAAAGCTGTCTTGCATCAACATTCGATTTAGAAGTATGCTCTAGTTGGTTTTAAATAAATCTCTAGAGTTTCTTATCATTGTTTATTTCTAAATCTATATGGAACTTGTTGATCACTACGTGTCAACTACCCTTAGCAGTACACGCCCTTTTCTTCGCAAAAGGGTAGCGCTTGATTGACGTGTCTGTACCATTCGACAGTCATCGTCGACCTTATCATATTATGTTGTAAACCCAGTCTGCATGTGTGAATTGTAAATAATCTTAGTAGAGCTGAGTCATGTATGAAAATTGCCTAGGTGGACCTAGTTTTCTAGTGATAATCTACGTTTCGGAAGGTTTTTTGTCTCACCGATCCATGATCGGCAGAGTTTTCCTTCAGCCTAACCCCAAAGCCGGAATGAATTTTGTCATTAGAATCTTAGGGGAATCCTAGTGCGTTGATTTGCTAGATTATAGTTGTGTTGCAGAACTGGGTGGTCCATGAGGGTTTATGTCAAAAGGGTTTTGCCCCTTGAGATGTAAAATTGTAAAAGTCATGATGTAAAGTGTCTTGAGGGTTAGAAAATGTTTTAATCTCCTCATAAGTCCTAAGTCCTAGGTCCTAGGTGATTTTTCCAAAGGCTAAGTTCAAGGATCCATTTAAAAATAAAAATGAAAAAAAAAAACAATAAAAATTAAAAGATA
>APFE030420226.1:23008-39303 GCA_000404065.3 Pinus taeda | reverse complement strand
AATTCGACGGATGAGATTAAAAGAAATTTTGATCCTCATCGACGGTCAGGATTAGTTTGACATGGATCACTCGAACTATTCGTTGGGAATTTTTCCTTTAAATAGGGTGCTAGGGGTCATTTGAGATCAGTTTAGATCTGAGAGTCTGGTGCTAAAGAAAGCTTTGTAGTAAGTTTTTGTGCAATAAAGAAAGACTTTGGGGTTGAAAATGTCGCTGGTGTTACTCTTCTGGAAATGCTATAAGATTGTTTTATATTTCTGCATAATCTTATTTTCAGTCATTGATAATAGCTTGATGAAGATTGATTCAGGCACAGGTATCTTGTCTGATCTTTGGGGTTTGAACGATAGTTTAGATTCTGAAATATAGTGGCAGGTATCTTCATTTGATCTGGATTTCATTATTGTTTTCTTCCTCTATGTTAATGGTTGATTTTAAGCTTTGCAGGAAATCTTAAGTTTTGAGTTTACTGGGCGTTAGGGGAAGTTCTCGGCTGAACCAGCTAACTCCCGGATTGTGTTTTCTGAAAGAGTCCAGCTAGTTTTTAATCCCGGGCTTATCATCTGAATTTTTTTTTAATGAATGCATGAAGGGTTTTCTGAAGTATCTCACATTAAAATTTAAATTCTGAAAATATTTATGTGGCATAACGAGAAATCTGGCTATTTTAGAGTCTGCAGTTTGTGAATATTGTAATTATTTAGTTAGGGTTTTCAGTTTCGTTTCTTGCACATATTATCTTTGGGTGTTCTATTTTTCCATTACAGGTTGCAGGTTACAGGTCTGAGGAGAAATTTTTGTTTGAAGCCAGATCTAGGCCCTGGAGGGTAAGATCTGGCCTAAAGATCAATTCTTGCAGGTTTTTTGCTGAAGATATTCGAGATTCTCCAAGCTATCTGTTTGCTGGGGTTTCATTTAAAATTGCTTTCCAAAAATATCAACCAACAATCTTGCATTCCAAGGGTTTTAAAATCATTCATTTTCAAATCTAAATTTTTTTATGAGGGTTTCAAGAAATCTGAAGGAGAGGGAGTTAAAAATTTTGTCAAGATTTCTGGAAAATATTTAAAACTCCTCTCACTCTGCTGCAAATCAAATCCCTGTCTCCTCACAGCTCCATTTCCGCATTTCTCTTCAGCATTACTTCCCGCGGATTCCTTCCACGTTGCTCCAGCACCTGCAAACAAAACAAAAATAAAATAAAAATATTTAAAAACTAAAAAATTAAAAAATATTTTGAAAAAAGCTTAATAAAAAAATTTGAAAATTCATTTTTTATGGTCCATTTTTCTATAGCTAAACGCACTTAAAATGTTTATTTACAAGTAGGCTATATGAAAGTGGTAGCTGGTCAGCATTTAAATTTTATGGTCATTTAAAGCATTTAATTTTTCTTGAAGTTTAATTGCTGGATCATTTAAAGGGGTTATGCATTTGATGAAAATCTTACATCGCTTGGGTTATTTTATGATAAATGATTGTTCTACCTGGTTTATATTTCTGCAATATTCAATAAATAATCGTTTAATCATTTATTTCATAAAGCACTGGTCTATTAACTTAATAAAATCAATTAAGTGCTTGTTGCCCCTCGTGTCTCCCAACCCAACTGGTCCCCAGTTGGTCATCCATTATCCCATAGGGTCTACCCACTTAGCCGCGGGAGACAGGCTTAAACGGAGAGATCGTGGATCAGGGTGGCAACCCCTGCTCTGAGCGTTGTCGTGACAATCTGTGCGACAACATTTTTTGGCGCCGTTGCCGGGGACATTTTATTCTCGGCGTTTCAACGACAATCATCCTTCTCATTTTTTTTTCTTTTCATCTGGCCCGGCAACGCCAACATTTTTTGGCGTCGTTGTCGGGGATACTTTATTCTCGGTGTTTCAACGACTTTTCATCATTCATCGTTCATCTTTCTATCATTCGTTTGAGCCCGCAACACCAACATTTTTTGGCGCCGTTGCCGGGGATAAAGTTTTTTCTGTCCTTGGTTTATTCGACATTCATCATTATTTCTTCTTTCTTATTTTTCATTTGAGCTAGCAGAGTCAAAAAAATTTGGCATCATCTCATCTTTTACGCCATTCATTAGCCTATCAAACGGCCAACATTCTTTGGCATCTTTTGATCTTTTCATCACCTTATCTTTCGTCATATTAGCAACTTCTCTTCAGTTCGTTTCTTGTTTGGGTGGCGACTCCATTCCATTTCTTTTATTTTTCCCAAACAAGAAGTCTCGCTCATATCAGCTTGTTTGTTGCTTTTTGGATCCTAGAATTAGATTCATTGTTCAAGTGGCGACTCCACTTCTTTCATCTATTGATTTTCTTAAGCAGAGATCTCGTTCTATCATCCATTTGGTCCCTCGTTATTCATCATGGATTATTCATTTAAACCATGTCATTTTATTGATAATCTCCATGATTTTTCAAAAGAGGCCATTTCTAAATTATTTTTGTTCTCAGGTGGTGATTCAGTCGCTGTTAGACAACATTTAAACATGTTTACTTGTATAATGATCATATATTGTAGACTTCCTCAATATAATCATGAAAATGTCAAGATGTGTCTATTTGTCCATTCTTTAAAGGGTGATGCTTTGAACTGGTTTAATAATTGTCTTGAAGATTCTTTCACTTCTTTACAAGACATTGTCGATGCTTTTAAAGATAGATATGGTGATCCAGATAGCTCGTCTTGTGCCCCTAAAATTGTGCAACAGAATGAAAGTAATCTTGTAAAAGGTCCAACTGTCGATGAAAGATTCCAAGACAATTCTTCATATCAGAATGTGCCATCCACCTGTACCATTGCAGATCAAATCCATGATAGTGGAAAAGCAGGGACAAATTGTAAAAACAGTGTTGACAATGAAAAGGAAGATCAAAAACAAATTATACAAGAACTAATGCAGCTGGTAAAAAATATGGAGATCAATCAAACTAATTACGCTAATGATGTGAGAACTTTATGCACCCACCTGGAAAAACGTAATAAGGAGATGGAGATTATGCAAAATCAGCATGCTAAGGAAATTGCGGCCATGAAGATTAATCATGACACAGAAATTAGTTTTATGCAAAGCAAGTTTTCAGGCTTAGAGGAAAATATGATGACCATGAAAGCTAGTCATGATAGGGAAATTAATTCTATGCAAAACAAGTTATTAACTATGGATGAAGAAATGACTAACATGACGTTTGATCATAATAATCAGTTGGCTACCATGCAAGCAAATCATAAGGAAGAGATAAACTCTATGCAGCATTGCTTGATGACCATAAAGGAAAAGGACGATAAAGTAATAAAAGATATGGAAGCGAATCAGATATGTCTTCAGAATAAGTTATTGACCATGGAAGAAGACCATGCCAGGGAAATTAGTGCTATGAAGGTTGAACACTCTAGTCAGATAGATGCCATTAAAATACAGGTTCAGAAATTTCAACAATGGTCAGAAGATGAAAGAAACCAAGGAATATCAATAGATCAAGAGCCTCCTTATCTGTTACAGCAAGCTCCATCTTGTTAGGAGGTTCTTTGTTCCATTGAAAATGACCTGGATGAAAGAGAAATTAATAATCAGGTTGATGCTCACACGGTTAATCCACTAGTCATTGAAGATCAAGTTATAACTCATCGCACCTGTGAGATTTGTCCATCATCCTTTACAGGGCAGATGCAGAATGAAGAAAGACATGTCGAACATATCTTACATACTTCATCTGAGAGCTTTGAAGCAGAAAGTTCCACGTCATCAATGATACAGCCTGCCACAAAGAAAAAACACAAAAGAAAGAGAACGAGAAGAAGATTTGATGCATCAGACGGCCGCGAGCAGCTTGACTTTCGGATAGGAAAAAGTCCTACCATATGCAGAATTGGACATGGCACATCCAACAAGCAGCCGACAGATTTGCTTGAAAGCAGGCAAATGCTCAGTATACACTATATTGAACACATCTGATGCCATGGGGCATCCTTTGTATTGTATTTCTAGCCCTACTCCTTGTTTTTCAGCATTTTCATTTCTGTTTTAGGATTAGATTTATTTTTTCATGTCGTTAGACTACTTAATAAATGAAGAGCTTATATCTTTCATGTGCTTAATGTTATATGATGATTTTTTGGACGGACACTACTTATATTTTGTTGTGTGTTGCATGGATGCAGTTTTGGATTCTCACATTCCTACAGTGCAGCAACGTGTCCCCAAGTGGAGCCAGATGTTGACCACTACGTGTCAACTGCCCTTAGCGATACACCCCCTTTTCTTCGCAAAAGGGTAGCGCTTGATTGACATGTCCGTGCCATTCGACAGTCATCGTCGACTTGATCATATTATGTTGAAAACCCAGTCTGCATGTGTGAATTGTAAATAATCTTAGCAAAGCTGAGTCATGTATGTAAATTGCCTAGGTGGACCTAATTTTCTAGTGATAATCTACATTCCGGAAGATTTTTTGTCTCACCGATCCATGATCGGCAGAGTTTTCCTTCAGCCTAACCCTAAAGCCGGAATGAATTTTGTCATTAGAATCTTAGGAGAATCCTAGTGTGTTGATCTGCTAGATTATAGTTTGTCGCAGAACTGGGTGATATATGAGGGTCTATGTCAAATGGGTTGTCCCCCTTGAGATGTAAAATTGTAAAAGTCATGATGTAAAGTGTCTTGAGAATTAGAAAATGTTTTAATCCCCTCATAAGTCCTAAGTCCTAGGTGATTTTTCCAAAGGCTAAGTTCGAGGATCCAATAATAAAAATTAAGAAACTTAAAACATCAAATAATTATAAAAATAATAATAAAGCAATAATAATTAAAAATAAATAAAAATTAAAAAATAAACTAAAAAATAAAATTAAAATAAATAAATAAAATAATAAAAAATAAAATTTTTTAAAAATAAAATAATAATAAGTCAAATTTTTTTTAGTAAAATAAATGGCAAAATTTAATTTTTTAATATATTAAAATGCATTTAAAAATTCGACAGATGAGATTAAAAGAAATCTTGATCCTCATCAACGGTCGAGATCATTTTGACATGGATCACTCGAACTAGCCGTTGGGAATTTTTCCTTTAAATAGGATGCTAGGGGTCATTTGAGATCAGATTAGCTCTGAGAATTTGGTGCTAAAGAAAGCTCTCTTGTAGTCATTTTTGTGCAATAAAGTAAGACTTTGGGGTTAAAAATCTTGTTGGTGTAACTCTTCCGGAAATGCTATAAGATCTTTTATTCTTTCTGCATAATTTTATTTTCAGCTATTGATTTTAGCTTGATGAAGATTGATTCAGGCACAGGTATCTTGTCTGATCTCTAAGGTTTGAATGATAGTTTAGATTCTGAAATATAATGGCAGGTATCTCGATTTGATCTGGATTTCACTATCGTTTTTTCCCTCTATGTTAATGGTTGATTGTAAGCTGTGCAGGAAATGCTTTTTTTTAGATTACTGGGCGTTAGGGGAAGTTCTCGGCTGAACCAGCCAACTCCCGGATTGTGTTTTCTGAAAGAGCTCAGCTAGTTTTTAATCCCGGGCTTATCATCTGAATTTTTTTTAATGAATGCATGAAGGGTTTTTTGAAGTATCTCACATTAAAATTTAAATTCTGAAAATATTTATGTGGCATAACGAGAAATCTGGCTATTTTAGAGTCTGCAGTTTGTGAATATTGTAATTATTTAGTTAGGGTTTTCAGTTTCCTTTCTTGCACATATTATCTTTGGGTGTTCTGTTTTGCCATTACAGGTTGCAGGTTACAGGTCGGAGGAGAAATTTTTGTTTGAAGCCAGATCTAGGCCCTGGAGGGTAAGATCTGGCCTCAGGATCAGTTCTTGCAGGTTTTTTGCTGAAGAAATTCGAGATTCTTCAAGCTATCTGTTTGCTGGGTTTCATTTAAAATTGCTTTCCAAAAATATCAACCAGTAATCTTGCATTCCAAGGGTTTTAAAATCATTCATTTTCAGATCTAAATTTTTTTTATGAGGGTTTCAAGAAATCTAAGGAGAGCGAGTTAAAAATTGTCAAGATTTCTGGAAAATATTTAGAGCTCCTCTCACTCTGCTGCAAATCAAATCCCTGTCTCCTCACAGCTCCATTTCCGCATTTCTCTTCAACATTACTTCCTGCGGATTCCTTCCACGCCGCTCCAGCACCTACAAACAAAACAAAAATAAAAAAATAAAAATATTTAAAAATTACAAAATATTTTGAAAAAGCTTAATAAAAAAATTTGAAAATTCATTTTTTATGGTCCATTTTTCTATAGCTAAACGCACTTAAAATGTTTATTTACAAGTTGGCTATATGAAAGTGGTAGCTGGTCAGCATTTAAACTTTATGGTCATTTAAAGCATTTAATTTTTCTTGAAGTTTAATTGCTGGATCATTTAAAGGGGTTATGCATTTGATGAAAATCTTACATCGCTTGGGTTATTTTATGATAAATGATTGTTCTACCTGGTTTATATTTCTGCAATATTCAATAAATAATCGTTTAATCATTTATTTCATAAAGCACTGGTCTATTAACTTAATAAAATCAATTAAGTGCTTGTTGCCCCTCGTGTCTCCCAACCCAACTGGTCCCCAGTTGGTCATCCATTATCCCATAGGGTCTACCCACTTAGCCGCGGGAGACAGGCTTAAACGGAGAGATCGTGGATCAGGGTGGCAACCCCTGCTCTGAGCGTTGTCGTGACAATCTGTGCGACAACATTTTTTGGCGCCGTTGCCGGGGACATTTTATTCTCGGCGTTTCAACGACAATCATCCTTCTCATTTTTTTTTCTTTTCATCTGGCCCGGCAACGCCAACATTTTTTGGCGTCGTTGTCGGGGATACTTTATTCTCGGTGTTTCAACGACTTTTCATCATTCATCGTTCATCTTTCTATCATTCGTTTGAGCCCGCAACACCAACATTTTTTGGCGCCGTTGCCGGGGATAAAGTTTTTTCTGTCCTTGGTTTATTCGACATTCATCATTATTTCTTCTTTCTTATTTTTCATTTGAGCTAGCAGAGTCAAAAAAATTTGGCATCATCTCATCTTTTACGCCATTCATTAGCCTATCAAACGGCCAACATTCTTTGGCATCTTTTGATCTTTTCATCACCTTATCTTTCGTCATATTAGCAACTTCTCTTCAGTTCGTTTCTTGTTTGGGTGGCGACTCCATTCCATTTCTTTTATTTTTCCCAAACAAGAAGTCTCGCTCATATCAGCTTGTTTGTTGCTTTTTGGATCCTAGAATTAGATTCATTGTTCAAGTGGCGACTCCACTTCTTTCATCTATTGATTTTCTTAAGCAGAGATCTCGTTCTATCATCCATTTGGTCCCTCGTTATTCATCATGGATTATTCATTTAAACCATGTCATTTTATTGATAATCTCCATGATTTTTCAAAAGAGGCCATTTCTAAATTATTTTTGTTCTCAGGTGGTGATTCAGTCGCTGTTAGACAACATTTAAACATGTTTACTTGTATAATGATCATATATTGTAGACTTCCTCAATATAATCATGAAAATGTCAAGATGTGTCTATTTGTCCATTCTTTAAAGGGTGATGCTTTGAACTGGTTTAATAATTGTCTTGAAGATTCTTTCACTTCTTTACAAGACATTGTCGATGCTTTTAAAGATAGATATGGTGATCCAGATAGCTCGTCTTGTGCCCCTAAAATTGTGCAACAGAATGAAAGTAATCTTGTAAAAGGTCCAACTGTCGATGAAAGATTCCAAGACAATTCTTCATATCAGAATGTGCCATCCACCTGTACCATTGCAGATCAAATCCATGATAGTGGAAAAGCAGGGACAAATTGTAAAAACAGTGTTGACAATGAAAAGGAAGATCAAAAACAAATTATACAAGAACTAATGCAGCTGGTAAAAAATATGGAGATCAATCAAACTAATTACGCTAATGATGTGAGAACTTTATGCACCCACCTGGAAAAACGTAATAAGGAGATGGAGATTATGCAAAATCAGCATGCTAAGGAAATTGCGGCCATGAAGATTAATCATGACACAGAAATTAGTTTTATGCAAAGCAAGTTTTCAGGCTTAGAGGAAAATATGATGACCATGAAAGCTAGTCATGATAGGGAAATTAATTCTATGCAAAACAAGTTATTAACTATGGATGAAGAAATGACTAACATGACGTTTGATCATAATAATCAGTTGGCTACCATGCAAGCAAATCATAAGGAAGAGATAAACTCTATGCAGCATTGCTTGATGACCATAAAGGAAAAGGACGATAAAGTAATAAAAGATATGGAAGCGAATCAGATATGTCTTCAGAATAAGTTATTGACCATGGAAGAAGACCATGCCAGGGAAATTAGTGCTATGAAGGTTGAACACTCTAGTCAGATAGATGCCATTAAAATACAGGTTCAGAAATTTCAACAATGGTCAGAAGATGAAAGAAACCAAGGAATATCAATAGATCAAGAGCCTCCTTATCTGTTACAGCAAGCTCCATCTTGTTAGGAGGTTCTTTGTTCCATTGAAAATGACCTGGATGAAAGAGAAATTAATAATCAGGTTGATGCTCACACGGTTAATCCACTAGTCATTGAAGATCAAGTTATAACTCATCGCACCTGTGAGATTTGTCCATCATCCTTTACAGGGCAGATGCAGAATGAAGAAAGACATGTCGAACATATCTTACATACTTCATCTGAGAGCTTTGAAGCAGAAAGTTCCACGTCATCAATGATACAGCCTGCCACAAAGAAAAAACACAAAAGAAAGAGAACGAGAAGAAGATTTGATGCATCAGACGGCCGCGAGCAGCTTGACTTTCGGATAGGAAAAAGTCCTACCATATGCAGAATTGGACATGGCACATCCAACAAGCAGCCGACAGATTTGCTTGAAAGCAGGCAAATGCTCAGTATACACTATATTGAACACATCTGATGCCATGGGGCATCCTTTGTATTGTATTTCTAGCCCTACTCCTTGTTTTTCAGCATTTTCATTTCTGTTTTAGGATTAGATTTATTTTTTCATGTCGTTAGACTACTTAATAAATGAAGAGCTTATATCTTTCATGTGCTTAATGTTATATGATGATTTTTTGGACGGACACTACTTATATTTTGTTGTGTGTTGCATGGATGCAGTTTTGGATTCTCACATTCCTACAGTGCAGCAACGTGTCCCCAAGTGGAGCCAGATGTTGACCACTACGTGTCAACTGCCCTTAGCGATACACCCCCTTTTCTTCGCAAAAGGGTAGCGCTTGATTGACATGTCCGTGCCATTCGACAGTCATCGTCGACTTGATCATATTATGTTGAAAACCCAGTCTGCATGTGTGAATTGTAAATAATCTTAGCAAAGCTGAGTCATGTATGTAAATTGCCTAGGTGGACCTAATTTTCTAGTGATAATCTACATTCCGGAAGATTTTTTGTCTCACCGATCCATGATCGGCAGAGTTTTCCTTCAGCCTAACCCTAAAGCCGGAATGAATTTTGTCATTAGAATCTTAGGAGAATCCTAGTGTGTTGATCTGCTAGATTATAGTTTGTCGCAGAACTGGGTGATATATGAGGGTCTATGTCAAATGGGTTGTCCCCCTTGAGATGTAAAATTGTAAAAGTCATGATGTAAAGTGTCTTGAGAATTAGAAAATGTTTTAATCCCCTCATAAGTCCTAAGTCCTAGGTGATTTTTCCAAAGGCTAAGTTCGAGGATCCAATAATAAAAATTAAGAAACTTAAAACATCAAATAATTATAAAAATAATAATAAATGCTAAAATTATATTTAAAATAAATAAAATTAAAATAAACTAAAAAATTAAAAATTAAATAAATAAATTTAAAAATAATAAAAATAAATTTTTTAAAAATAATAAAAAATAATAAGTTAAATTTTTAGTAAATAAATGGACATTTTTAATTTTTTAATATATTAAAATGCATTTAAAAATTCGACAGATGAGATTAAAAGAAATCTTGATCCTCATCAACGGTCGAGATCATTTTGACATGGATCACTCGAACTAGCCGTTGGGAATTTTTCCTTTAAATAGGATGCTAGGGGTCATTTGAGATCAGATTAGCTCTGAGAATTTGGTGCTAAAGAAAGCTCTCTTGTAGTCATTTTTGTGCAATAAAGTAAGACTTTGGGGTTAAAAATCTTGTTGGTGTAACTCTTCCGGAAATGCTATAAGATCTTTTATTCTTTCTGCATAATTTTATTTTCAGCTATTGATTTTAGCTTGATGAAGATTGATTCAGGCACAGGTATCTTGTCTAATCTCTAAGGTTTGAATGATAGTTTAGATTCTGAAATATAATGGCAGGGATCTCCATTTGATCTGGATTTCACTATCGTTTTTTCCCTCTATGTTAATGGCTGATTGTAAGCTGTGCAGGAAATCCTTTTTTTTAGATTACTGGGCGTTAGGGGAAGTTCTCAGCTGAACCAACCAACTCCCGGATTGTGTTTTCTGAAAGAGCCCAGCTAGTTTTTAATCCCGAGCTTATCATCTGAATTTTTTTTAATGAATGCATGAAGGGTTTTTTGAAGTATCTCACATTAAAATTTAAATTCTGAAAATATTTATGTGGCATAACGAGAAATCTGGCTATTTTAGAGTCTGCAGTTTGTGAATATTGTAATTATTTAGTTAGGGTTTTCAGTTTCCTTTCTTGCACATATTATCTTTGGGTGTTATGTTTTGCCATTACAGGTTGCAGGTTACAGGTCGGAGGAGAAATTTTTGTTTGAAGCCAAATCTAGGCCCTGGAGGGTAAGATCTGGCCTCAGGATCAGTTCTTGCAGGTTTTTTGCTGAAGAAATTCGAGATTCTCCAAACTATCTGTTTGCTGGGTTTCATTTAAAATTGCTTTCCAAAAATATCAACCAGTAATCTTGCATTCCAAGGGTTCTAAAATCATTCATTTTCAGATCTAAATTTTTTTTATGAGGGTTTCAAGAAATCTGAAGGAGAGCGAGTTAAAAATTTTGTCAAGATTTCTGGAAAATATTTAGAGCTCCTCTCACTCTGCTGCAAATCAAATCCCTGTCTCCTCACAGCTCCATTTCCGCATTTCTCTTCAACATTACTTCCTGCGGATTCCTTCCACGCCGCTCCAGCACCTACAAACAAAACAAAAATAAAAAAATAAAAATATTTAAAAATTACAAAATATTTTGAAAAAGCTTAATAAAAAAATTTGAAAATTCATTTTTTATGGTCCATTTTTCTATAGCTAAACGCACTTAAAATGTTTATTTACAAGTTGGCTATATGAAAGTGGTAGCTGGTCAGCATTTAAACTTTATGGTCATTTAAAGCATTTAATTTTTCTTGAAGTTTAATTGCTGGATCATTTAAAGGGGTTGTGCATTTGATGAAAATCTTACATCGCTTGGGTTATTTTATGATAAATGATTGTTCTACTTGGTTTATATTTATGCAATATTCAATAAATAATCGTTTAATCATTTATTTCATAAAGCATTGGTCTATTAACTTAATAAAATCAATTAAGTGCTTGTTGCCCCTCGTGTCTCCCAACTCAACTGGTCCCCAGTTGGTCATCCATTATCCCATAGGGTCTACCCCCCTTAGCCGCGGGAGACAGGCTTAAACGGAGAGATCGGGGATCAGGGTGGCAGCCCCCGGTTTGAGCGTTGTCGTGACAATCTGTGCGACAACAGACCCTATATTAGGTTGGGCGGACCTACCTAGGGTTTTGTGCATGGTTTTCGCACATGGTTTTGGACGTGATGGTTTTTGGTCCATGGTATTGGATGCTTCAACATGTATAAATATGTATTGTAACATTGAAAGGAACATAATGAAAAATCAAGCTGGTAGTCCCGGTTTTGGAATCCAAGGGAAAATCTCTATGTATATGTGTCTTGTGTTATGCTCTCGCATTGTTTATTTTCTGTGTTTTAGAATTCGTATGCAGGTAATTTCTGTATGGGATTAAAACCTACATTTGGTATCAAAGTTGTTTTGGCTTCAAGGGGGCGCCTTTGTTGCTGAGGGGTTTCGCTTGGGCTTGTGGTAGACTCTGTTCAGTGGGAGATCTGCAGGATCGATTTTGGTGGTGAAAGAAGATGGCGAGTAGTGGAAAGATAGAGATCGAGAAAATTAATGGTCAGAGTTTTGAGTTGTGGAAACTCAAAATGGAGGATCTGCTGGTGGATAAAGATCAGTGGATCGCAGTAGATCCGGGTACTAAATCAACGGGAGTGTCTCATGAAGAATGGAAGAAGATGGATCGGAAGGCAAAGAGCACAATACGATTGTGTGTCTCAGATTCAATATTGCTGAATGTATCAGGGGAAGCTACAGTGAAGGCTTTGTGGGACGAGTTAGAGACTTTGTACCAATCTAAGACCCTAGTGAATAAACTGTTCCTATGGAAAAAGTTGTATAACTCGAGGATGAAGAATGGAGACTCGGTGACAGAGCATCTGAACACATTTAATACTGTGGTAAGTTAGTTATTATCTGTTGATATCAAAATTTCAGATGAAGATAAGTGCATTAGTTTGTTGTGTTCTCTACCAGATTCGTGGGATAGTCTGGTTATTGCAATAGTAGCAATGCAACTGCCTTGCAGTTTGATGAAATAGTCTCATCCTTACTGACAGAGAAGATGAGACGTAAAAATATGGAGAGCCAAAATGGTGATGCCTTGTCTGTACAAGGACGGTCCCAGAGCAGAAACAAAAACAAGTCATCGAGTGAGAGATCTAAATCTCTAGGAAAACCTATAAAGGTGGTTTGCTGGAAATGCGGAAAGGAAGGGCACTACAAAAGGGACTGTAAATCTAAAGCTCCTGACAAAGGAAAGGGATCTGATGATGCTCCTTTTGCAGAGGCGAAAAGCATCTCAGATGAAAGTGGGGATGTGTACTTGGCTTCTTCAAGTACACATGTAGATCATGAGGCATGGTTGATTCACTCAGGTGCATCCTTTCACTTAACTCCCCATAGAGAGTGGTTCTGTGATTATGAGAAATACGATGGTGGTGATGTCTTCTTAGGGGATGATAGTAAGGCTAGAATCATTGGTCGCGGAAAAGTAAAGTTGAAGTTGCAAGGTGGAAGGGTTAGAACACTTCCGGGTGTTCTGCAAATTCCTGCATTGGCTAGAAATCTGATTTCTGTAAGCACGCTGGATCATGCAAGTGTAAAAACAGTGTTCAAGAAGGATACCTGCAAGATGGTTTAGGGAGCACTAATATTGATGCGAGGAGTTCGGATGTACAAGCTGCAAGGTAGCATTGTTGTTGATAGGTGCAACAGTTCTGTGGTTCCTGAAAGTGGAGCAGAAAATCTAGTGGTCTCTAGGGAAGACCATGTTGTGACATCAAAGGTTTGGACATATTGGAAAGAAGGGCCTTTGAATACTTCATGGTAAAGGTATGGTAGAAGGTATGAGTAATAGCTCTCTGGATTTTGATTTCTGTGAAAATTGTGTATATGGGAAGCAAAATCAGGTGAGTTTCCCCTCTGGTGATAAGAGGGCAAAACAGATATTAGAGCTTGTGCACAGTAATGTGTTTGGACCTATGAAGATTCCATCACTGGGTAAGTTTGTGTACTATGTATCATTTATAGTTGAATTCTCAAGGGATACATGGATATATTTCCTTAAGAAGAAATCTGAAGTCCTTGACAGGTTTAAAGAATTTAAGGCTCTGGTGGAAAACTAGATAGAGAAAAAGATAAAGGTGTTGAGGCCAGATATTGGTGGAGAGTTTTGCAACAAGGAATTTGAAGAATTCTGTAAGAAGTGTGGTATAACACGACAAAATACTACTCCATACTCATCTAAGCAAAATGGAGTTGCAGAAAGAATGAACAAGTCGTTGATGGAAAGGGCAAGAAGCATGCTCAGTGGTGCCGGGTTAGGACAGGAATTCTGGGCAGAGGCGGTGGAGACAACATGTTACCTGGTCAACAGATCACCTTCATCAGCGTTGGAGGATAAGACTCCACAAGAGATATGCACTAGTAAGAAACCCTCTTTCACATCTGAGGGTATTTGAGTGTGATGCATATGTACATGTTCCAAAGGAGAAAAGAACCAAGTTGGATAGTAAATCTGAAAAATGCATCTTTATTGGGTATAAGGATGGTTTAAAGGATTATAAGATTTGGAACCCAGTAACAAGAAAGGTTGTGTACAGCCGAGATGTGGTGTTTGGAGAGGTGAAAGATGTTATTAAACATGAGTCCAACCAAAGGAACCTGAGAAGATAGAGTTTGAGGTTAAGGAGGAAGAATCAAACATTAAAGTTGTAATATTCCAAATTAGCCATGGCTAATTGGAATATTCGATTTTGCTTAATTTTGCCTTCTATAGTTATTTATGAATACAAAGGTGAGGGAAAGGGGACATGACTCACTTTTAGAATAAAAGTCACTTCCTAGTAGCACAACGTTGTGACTTAAAGGGGAGCCAAGGGGGCCAAAGGGGGGACGCAGAGATGGAGCCCACGCAGACACTTGGAGGGATTGCGCATAAGGGAAGAAACACGTGGCAAAAGGGAATTATGAGCATTTGAGATAGTCACTTCGACTTAGAGCACGCTGACTGTTTAGCTAGTCTGCAACACTGTTTAGTGCACTAAGTGTCTCCGTTCGGAGATCTCACCCTTAGCCCCGGGGGACTTCGAGTGCCTGCTCGGGCAAAAAGTATTTCCATTAGCATTTCAGCAGTAGTTTCATCAACATTCTAGTAGGAGGATTGAGCACCTTGGAGGATTGCGCAACACTGAGAGGGATGACGCAGTTCTTTCTAGCAGGAGTTCTGGATTGAGGGTTTGCAGTAGGATTTGTGCTGGGAAATTGAGCAGGGAACCAGCGCTTGCACATTGGAGAGTTTTGGCAGTGGTTTCAGGCAGATCTCTGGAGGGTTTCATTCAGTGGCAGCGCAGAACATTGAGGGATTGCGCATAACTCCAAGGGGTTGATTTTCGGGGGTCGACTATTCCAGGAAAGCTTTCTGGGTTTTTCTCGGTTTCTTGAGTAGGGTCTGATTCCAGAGTTTCAACATTTTCCAAGGAGGGGAACAACCCCAAATCCTCATTTGATTTCCAGCAGCACGACAGTTCTCCAGCAGCTTCCACACAATTCTGAGAGAGGCCATTCCTTTGCTATTCTGAGTATTTCTTCACTTGCCTCGTGCAAGTCGAGGTGCCATCTTTCTGATCACTTCCTATACTCATTCTATTGCTCAGTATAATAAAATGGCTTAGCATTTCTCTCTGCATTTCTTGAATATCTGCTTATATTGCACGTTTATATTATTGTATATTGCAACACTGTTATTTTTATCATTTTGAATTTTCCGATTATTATATCATTTGTATGTATTTGGTTGGAGTTTACTGGGATTTTAGAGAATATCTCTGAAACGGGATATTACAAAAGCAGAGGAGGAATCAGAGGATGAAGAGCCACAAATTCCGGCTGTGAGAATATCAGTTCAAGAAAGAAGGCAACCAGAAAGGTATAGTCCATCTGCTTTTTGTTCAAATTTTGCTTTATCTATTATTAATGATGATCCCAGAATTGTGAAGGAAGCAGTAGATTCAGAGGATGGCAAACTCTAGAAAGAGGCCATGGTTGATGAAATGGCATCTTTGCACAAAAATGAGGCTTGGGATCTAGTGGAATTGTCGGTTGGAAGGAAACCCATTGGCAACAAATGGGTGTTCAAGAAGAAGACAAATGCAGAAAGAAAGGGGGAGAAATACAAAGCTCGGTTGGTAGCAAAAGGTTATTCCTAGGTGTCAGGAATTGATTTTGGTGATAATTTTTCTCCTGTTGCCAAGGTAGCTCTATTAGATTACCTTTATCTGTTGTTGCTACTTTTGATTTTGAGGTAGAACAGATGGATGTGAAGACAACATTTCTTCACGGGGATCTGGAACAAGAGATCTACATGAAACAACCTGGAGGCTTTGCGGTGAAGGGTAAGAAAGCACTGGTATGCAAGTTAAAGAAGTCTCTGTATGGGCTAAAACAGTCACCAAGGATGTGATATCAAAAATTTAATACATTTATATGGGGACTTGGCTTCACCAAAAGTAAAGCAGATCACTATGTGTATTTTAAATTAATGGTGACCATGTTATTTATCTGGTCTTGTATGTGAACGACATGTTGCTGGTTGGAAATTACAAAGAAATTATCGAGGATTTGAAGACCCAATTGTCCTCCAAATTCGACATGAAAGATCTTGGTGCTGCAAACTATATTTTGGGAATGGAAATTA
>APFE030420226.1:1399-22988 GCA_000404065.3 Pinus taeda | reverse complement strand
CGAGACAATATTGCAAAGGTTTAATATGCAGGATAGTAAACCGGTGAAGGTTCCTATTCCTGTAGGTGTAAAGTTATCTGCTGAACAATGTCCCAAGACACAAGAAGAGGAAAAGGACATGTCCCGTGTTCCATATGCAAGTGCAATTGGTAGCCTGATGTATGCGATGGTCTGTACGAGACCAAACATTGCACATGCAGTGGGAGTATTGAGCAGGTTTATCTCAAAACCAAGGAAGGAGCATTGCACAGCAGTGAAGCGGGTTTTCAGGTATTTGCGTGGCACTAGTGATTATGGTTTTTGCTACCAAGGAAGACCAGGATTGGACAGAGTTTTGGATATTCATGGCTTTGTTGATGCAGACTGGGCTGGAGATCTGGATCAGAAAAGATCTACAAGTGGATATGTGTTTAACCTATTTGGAGGTGCAGTCAGTTGGATGAGTAAGAATCAATCTGTAGTGGCACTATCAACTACAGCGTCAGAATACATGGTAGCCACTCATGCAAGCAAGGAAGCAGTTTGATTGCAGAGATTGTGTTCAAGTATGGGATTAGTACAGGGAGCTATAAGGATAGACTGTGACAACCAAAGTGCAATTTTATTGGCAAGGAACCCTGCTTACCATTCAAAGACAAAGCACATCGATGTTCAGTATTACTTTGTGAGGGATATGATAGAAGACAAAAAGGTGTTGCTGGTAAAGGTGGACACTTTGAAGAACACTGCAGATGCATTGACAAAATCAGTGAGCTCTGAGAAGTTCTCTTGGTGTAGAGAAACAATGGGCATTGCAGAGCTGGATAAATGACTAAGCTCTCCTGTGGAAAGAAAACAACAAGTGGGAGAATGTCGGGTTGTGTTATATTCTTTTCACGACTAACCCACGTAGTGAACAACGGGGGGGTCACAAAGGGGGCGGCAGCCCCCCCTATCCGGGGGATTTGAGGGGGGTGGGTAGCCCCCTATACGAGGTCCAGGGCAGCGCCACGGGGAATTTTTTTTTGTTGGACCCTGTATTAGGTTAGGCAGACCTACCTAGGGTTTTGAGCATAGTTTTCACACATGGTTTTGGACGCGATGGTTTTCGGTCCATGGTATTGGATGCTTCGGCATGTATAAATATGTATTGTAACATTGAAAGGAACATAATGAAAAATCAAGCTGGTAGTCCCAGTTTTGGGATCTAGGGGAAAATCTCTGTGTATATGTGTTTTATGTGTTATGCTTTCGCATTGTTTATTTTCTGTGTTTTAGAATTCGTACGCAAGTAATTTCTGTACGGGGTTAAAACCTACATGCATCGCATATCTTTATCGAATTTGATCATTTTCCTTTTCATGTTTGTGAAATGAGATGAAAAGGAATCTTGGACAGACTCGAAAAACTCAGTTACCATTGCATCGTATTTTGAAGGATGCCCTTCTGCTTCAACCTTTGTTGGAATTATGACACAAGTTTGGCAATATGGCACAGGTGTTGTCCTTGATGGCAACGTTCTCAGGTGGCAGATCACAGTTCAGGGAATCAGAATCGAAGAAAATAAAGTATACGCGGGTTCCTCTCAGCAAAGTCGCGTATACACGTGGTATCACCGATCAAAAAGCGCGTATGCGTATGCACGCACTTTCATGCAAAGAAAAGCGCGTACATGTCAAAAAAAATTATGTTTGGTTCATGGTATTTAGTCCGACATATTTTGAACCTATGGTTTTGGTTCGTGGTATTGCATCCAAGGTGTTGAACCCAGGTATTGGGTTCCTAGTATTGGTTCTTAATGGTTTTGGACCATGGTTTGAGTAAGGCCTAGAATATAAAAGGGCAAGGAGATCATTTGGCAAGGGTATCGAATCAAGTATTGAATATCTGAAGAAGAGCAAGATCGAAAACACTGTGATTGGTTTATGGTGCATTGTTGAATCTGATCCAAGGAAGAACCTGAGTGCTAAAAGATGGATAAGTTCTATTGATGAATCAAGACTTTAAGGCTTGAATGGTAGTATCATTGTATGGTTTTTGATCTGTTATATTTGGCGCATGATTAGATCTCTAAATCTAATAAACTGGGTAAAATTGATGTCTGAAACTTGAAAAGAGAAAAATTGCCTTGTATGGATCTGTACGTAGGTTCGGCGCGGCATAGGCACGTATACATGCAGGTTCAACAACTGAAGAAGGCGTATACGCAGGTTGACTTTGATACAGCTACGTATGTACGCAAGTTTATACATAGTGAAGTAGCGTACGTCTCTTGAAATATGTTTTAGCTGCTTCTGTGTAGTACTGCAGTGCTCTAGGTTCAGCATTGGTGTTTGGTTACTGGTATTGTTTTCTGGTTACAACATTCTGAGAAGTTATTGGTTGATTCAGTAGTGTTTGTGGAAAGGAAATTGGTTGATGCACATATACTTGATGTTTGTTTGATGTTCATGGATCCAGTCTGAAAATTTGAAACGTGGTCCCTGGAAGAAAGAGAAGGTTGATGCCTTCTGCAGGTAGCAGCCTACGTACTAGTACCACTACTAGTACAAGAGCTAAAGGGGGTTGTAGCTCCCTTCTAGGAGAAGCTGGAGAACGAGAGAGAGGGTTGTCGCCCTCTGCAGGTTCTAGCCTGCGTACTAGTAAAGGACTGCACCAGTACAGAATCATTGTAAAAAGAAGTTTCTAATTAAAAGAAGATAGAGACATATTGAAGCAGATGGTTTTCACCCACATTGGGTTTCCACCTTATATCTTGTGTTCTTATGTGTGACGGTCTGCACTATTTTTGCTATTCCTGGTTGATGTCTATATGGTTCTAACTCGCTGATTTAAGATTAACACCTGTAGAATAATTAAATTACAACTCTGTGAGTTATACGCTGTTTTCCTTAACTGAAGTTGCGTATATACGCTGGTTTCTCTAACTAAAGTAGCGTATACAAATCTGTGGTTGAATTGAAAAATAGTTGACTTAATAATACTGATTCACCCCCCCTCTTAGTATTATTTCCAACAATTGGTATCAGAGCAGGTCCTTTAGAAGAAGCTTGAACGCTTGAAGGAAGATCTATCATCATGAGCAACTACGAAAAGGAAGCATCTATCAAGCCACCGATTTTTGATGGGAGCAACTTCGTCTATTGGAAGGTAAGAATCACTGCCTATCTTCAATCTCTTGGTACATAAGTTTGGGATATTGTGGAAACAGGATACACATTTCCATCAACAACTCCTACAGATGCAGGTGGCAAGAAGCAGTATGAAACAAATGCAAAAGCTGTCAATACTTTATTAGGAAGTCTATTTCAATCAGAATTCGTCAAGGTTATGCAGCTAAAAAGCGCAAAAGAAATATGGAACAAGATCGTTCTAAGCTATGAAGGAGATGCACAGGTAAAACGAGCAAAATTACAAACTCTTAGAATTAAATATGAAAGTCTCAGAATGCATAATGATGAAAGTGTGGCTAGCTATTTCCTACGTATAGATGAGATTGTAAATTGTATGAAAAGCTTGGCTGAAGAAATAAAAGAAGTTATTGTGGTTGAAAAGGTTCTAAGATCTTTGTCTCCCAAGTTTGACTCAAAAGTTTCTGCCATAGAAGAAAAGCAGAATCTACAAAACCTTACCATGTCGCAGCTACACGGAATTCTAACTGCTTACGAAATGAGAAAAGGAGGACCATCAGACAAGAGAGAAGCTGCATTAAAGGCTTCAGGAAAAGGAGATTACTATGAGTCAGGATATATGTCAGAAGAATCAAATTTTGTCAAGAACCTTCAACGGGGAACTGGAAGATTCAGAGGTAAGCTGCCTTTCAAATGCTTTGCTTGTGGAAGAGTCAGTCATTATGCTACAAAATGTCCTCATAAAGATAAACTGGGCAATGGTAAGAAACCTGTTAGATGGAACATAAAACAGAATGTAAATAAGAAGAGCTATTACACACATGAAGATAGTGATGGATTGTCAAATAGTGATGAAGATGAACAAGGTAATGATAATAGACTTTTGATGGCTTTTGAAGATGATGATTTCTTGGATGCTATAAATGAAGAAAGACTTTATGAAGAAATATCTAAACTAAAGGTGTATTTAGAGAAAAAGAATATGATTATAGATACTCTAACATTCCAACTTGCTGAAAAAGATAAACACAATGAAGAGTTAGAATGTGAAATTGTGGGACTTAGAAAAGAATTGAGAAAACAAAATCCCTTAATCTCAGATTTGCTAAACGATCTGAAACTTTAGATGAAATTATCAAAGTGCAATGTTCTCCCCTAATCAAGACAGGTTTCATATATTCTGAAGAAGCATCTCAAGCTCAGAAGCAAGCGCAGAAGCCATCCACCTCCAAAAGTTATCTTGATGCAGCAAGGAGAAGTGAACAAGTTGATAATCGACAGCAAAAGCATAATGCAAATTACCAAGTAAATCGGGGGCAATCTACTTCAAGGATGAACATAAGCTTCAATCGACCACAGGTAAATCATTCTAGCCCAAGAATGGATGTCAATGGAAACTACAGTCATATGGTTGGTAGATTTGATAATCGCACGAATTTCTTCAATGGCCAATGTTTCTCTTGTCATAACTTTGGCCATAAAGCTGCTCAATGTGTTGCCTATAAGACCATCATCACTAGGGAAGCTCAAAAACAAAGGAGTATGACAGGAATCATGAAAAGAACCTACAATAACTTCTTTGCTCTTGAAAATGAAAAGAATGTTCTATCTGTAACAATTTCGGTCATGAAGACTCTGAATGCAGAAGCAGGTTTCGGCAAACAACTCTGAAGGAGCCAGCTTCACTGAGTTCCAAAACATGGAAAAAGAAAGAACCACAACCAAAAAGATGTGGGATAGATTTATATGCAAAAGGACAGGAAAATCAATGGTACATTGACAGTGGATGCTCAAAACATATGACAGGTGATAAAGAAAAACTTCAGTCCTATACTGCCTTAGAAAGGGAAAAGAAGGTCTCATTTGGAAATGACACCCCTGCATTCATAAAAGGTAAAGGTTCTGCTCAATTGAAAAAGAAAGTCAAAGCTGGAAATGTTATGTATGTTGATGGCTTAAAGCATAATCTATTAAATGTTAGTCAAATGTGCGATCAAGGAACTGAGGTAATATTTAGATCAAATGGATGTATTGTTCGTGAGCTTGACACAGGAAAAACAGTGATCAAAGGCACAAGAACTCCAAATAATTTATGCATATTCAAAGAAGGGGAACAACAATGCTATCTAAGCAAGAATGATGAACACTGGCTATGGCACAGAAGATTGGGGCATCTTAGCTTCTCCCAGATAAGGAAAGCATGCAAATATCAGGCGGTTCATGATCTCCCTGACATCAAAATTCCAGACAATACAATATGCAAATCATGTCAATTTGGTAAGCAAACCAGAACTAATTTTCCTGAGAAGGAAGGATCAGCTAGCAGGCCACTTGAACTTGTTCACACCGATATATGTGGTCCAACTAGGAAGAGGTCACCTCGAGGAGAAGAGTACTTCATATTGTTTATTGATGACTTTTCAAGGATGTGTTGGATAGGACTCATGAAGTATAAATATGAAGCCTTCGAAAAGTTCAAGTCATTCAAAGCTTTGGTTGAAAATGAATCAGATCGCAGAATCAAATGTCTCAGATCCGATTGAGGAGGGGAATTTACCTCAGATGAATTCTTCGATTTTTGTGAAGAACATGGAATAACAAGGGAATTCTCAGCTGCAAGGACTCCTCAGCAAAGTGGAGTAGTGGAAAGGATGAACAGAATGGTTCAAAAAATGGCTCGTGCTATGCTTGATGAGTCTAGAACTCCTGCAACCTTCTGGGGTGAAGCTGCATTTGCCGCTGTTACTATCCTCAACAAGACAAACATCTGGGTAAACGGCACTCAGACTCCTCATGAACTTTGGTATGGTAAGACTCCCATGGTAAAATACTTCAAAATTTTTGGAAGCAAATGCTACATTAAAAGAACTGATGAAAATATTGGCAAGTTTGAACCTAGAGCAGATGAAGGCATTTTACTTGGTTACTCTCCCCACAGCAAAGCTTACAAATGTTACAATAAAAGACTTGGAAAAATTGTTGAAAGCATTGATGTAGTGGTTGATGAAGAAGGAAGCACTACTAGACAAGTAAAATCTGAAGAACAGATAAGGATAGAAGAAGAGACTCCATCACTGGTACGTTCGGAAGAATCATCTGGAATCTCAAATTTTGGGGCAGAAAGAGGCAGGTGTACAAACAAGAAGAACCATTTCAGAAGCTTCAAGCTATCTAGCATTGCTCTCCTCCACTAAACCACAAAATGTAAGAGAGGCTTGCAAAGATGAATGATGGGTCAAGGCCATGAATGAAGAACTTGAGCATATTGAAAAGAATAACACTTGGGAGTTGGTTCCTAGACCAAAATATAAGAATGTCATAGGGACACAATGGATTTTCAAAAATAAGCTAAATGAAAATGGAGAAGTGGTTAGAAACAAGGCAAGAATTTTATGTAAAGGGTATGCGCATCAAGAAGGCATAGACTTTGAAGAAACTTTTGCACCAGTTGCTAGACTTGAGGCTATTAGGATGTTCCTTACTCTCTCTAGCTTTCAGAAGTTCAAAGTATTTTAGATGGACGTAAAATCTGCCTTTCTGAATGGGGACCTAGAAGAAGAAGTATATATTGAACAACCAGATAGATTCATCCTTGGAAATGATCCAAAACTTGTATGTAGACTTAAGAAGGAAATCTATGGTCTTAAACAGGCTCCAAGGGCATGGTACTATCGTTTGGACAAATATCTCCATCAAGACGGTTTCTCAAAAGGCTCAGCAGATAGCAATCTATATATAAAACTTGATAATGATAAATTGCTAATAATTGTTGTATACATTGATGATATCATTTTTGGTAGCAATGAAGAAGCCATGAGTCAACACTTTTCTTTGATGATGCAAAAAGAATTTGAAATGTCCTTGCTTGGTGAGCTAACATATTTCCTTGGTTTACAAATCCAACAAAATAAAGATGGTATCTTCTTATCACAAACCAATTACCTAAAGCAGATCTTGAAGAAATATGGCATGGAAGACTCGAAATCGGTATGTACCCCTATGGTAACAGGATGCAGCCTCAGCGCTAATGATGAATTAGCAGCAGTACATCAACCAACCTATAGATCCATGATTGCTAGTCTACTCTATCTGACAGGAACTTGGCCAGAGATCATGCATGCAGTGGTAATAGTTGGAAGATTTCAGGCTAATCCAAAGGAAGCACACCTTCAGGCAGTTAAGAGGATCTTCAAATATCTTCAAGGAACACAAAACTATGGCTTATGGTATTCTAGAGATGCAGATCTCACACTTCATGCATATACAGATGCAGATTGGGCAGGAAGCGTGGATGACAGAAAAAGCACTAGTGGTGGTGCATTCTTTATGGGGTCCAGATTAGTATCTTTGTTCAGCAAGAAATAAAGTTCAATTGCTTTATCTACAACTGAAGCAGAGTATGTGGCTGTTGCATCTTGCTGCACACAACTTCTTTGGATGATGCAAACTTTGCAAGATTTTCAAATCACCTGTACTCCACCTATCTCCATCTTTTGTGATAATACAAGTGCAATCAGTATTTCAAAAAATCCTATCATGCATTCAAAGACTAAGCACATACCTATCAATTATCATTTTCTAAGGGAACAAGTGCTTGAACAAAAGGTTAAATTGGAGTATGTTCCCTCTAAGGAACAAGTTGCTGATATACTCGCCAAACCATTACCCAAGGAGACATTTGAATACCTCAGACAGAAGCTGGGGGTAGTTGATGCATCATCTTACTATTGAATCTTGTCTGTTTAAGAGAAAAGTGGTTGTACGCGAGTTTCATGAGGTGGATACACGTACATACGTCGGTTTATGTGGGTCAGGCTCTAGGTAAAGAGAGTCTGATATGGGTCTAACAAAGACCATCTGGCACAGGTTCAGGGGGAGCATATATTCTTCTAATAATACATTGTTGGCATTATCTTAGAAGATCTTGGTTCGATTTCACAATTGTTTTTGGTTCAGGTGGAATAGATGCAAAATGAGATCAATGGTTGCTGGTCTGAAGGTTGATTGATAGATACTGCTGATGATAGTTGTTGATAGCTATCATAGTTTTGTTGTAGATATTTTTGTCTCTATGTCATGTAACGGCCTATTTTGGTTTCCCCACTATGCCTAGGATGAATGATGTAATGAGTTCTTGTTTTAACTTGTATATCCCCATTTTGATTGGGAGGATCAATCAATTTTGGTATCTACCCACTTAGTTGGGAGATGTATGTATGAGTCTTTAGTGATAGGAAAAGTCATGTTGCAGATCATTTTCTTGACAGGGGGAGCTTGGACAGCACAACAAAAACAGAGATTTCAGCATGTACTCAGGGGGACCGTAACCCTTTGCCCTTGATGTCAAAGGGGGAGGATGATTTTGAGTAACTTGGGGTTGCCATCAAGTCCAAAGGGGGAGATTGTTGACATTATGACACAGGGGTTGTCCTTGATGGCAACTCTCTCAAATAGCAGATCACAAGTTTAGGATTTCAAAGAATGAAGAAAATAAGATATCCGCAAGTTCCTATTAAAAAAGATGTGGTCCTCGGCTGGTTCCATAGGTGCGCCATTGAAAAGATGCAGACATGTTCGCAGGTGTTCCGAACAAAAGGTACAAACCTAAAATGCATGGACTTTAATGCAGAGAAAAATGTGCGCACATGGGAAATATTGTGGTTGGTCCATGGTATTTAGTCCGACGTTTTTGATCCTATGGTTTTGGTCCATGGTTTTGCATCTAAAGTATTGAACCTAGGTTTTGGGTCCCTAGTATTGGATTCCTATGGTTTTGGACCATGGTTTGAGTAAGGCCTAGTCTATAAAAGGGAACGGAGATCATTTGGCTACACACAAGTGTGTTGAATATCTTAAGAAGAACAAGATCTGAAATACTAGTGATCGGTTGGTGAGTTATAGCTGGACCTGAATGAAGGAGAAACTTGAGCATTACAAGACAGATCTACTGAAGGGTCGAGATCTCCTTGGTGCATGATCAGATCTGTAAATCTGATAGTTTGAGGGTATAAGTGAAGACTGATAAATTGTCTATTCTCGGAGGTGTGTGGTCCAGACACGGGTGCAGGTGCGGAGGTGCGCAGTCTAGACACGGGTGTAGGTGCGGAGGTGCGTGGTTCAGACACAGCGCAGGTGCAGACGTCCATAGGATTGGACTCAGCAGAAGTGCGAATATCCGCAGGTTTCTATTAGTGAAGTTGCAGACTTTTCTTGAAATATATTATAACTGCTTTTGTCTATTGCTGCAGTGTTCTGGGTTTAGAATTGGTGTCTGGTACTAGTATTGTTTTCTAGTTACAGCATTCTGAGAAGTTATTGGTTGATTCAGTAGTTGTTTGAGATTGGTTGATGCACATATACTTGATGATTATTTGATATTCATGGATCCAGTCTGAAAATTTATGAAACATGGTCCCTGGAAGAAAAGAGAAGGTTGAAGCCTTTAGTAGGTTAGCACCTACATACTAGTACCTCAGCTAGTACAAGAGCTAAGGGGGTTGGAGCTCCCTTACAGGAGAATCTGGAGAAGGAGAGAAGGTTGTAGCCTTCTACAGGTTGAAGCTTGCATACTGGTATAAGACTGCACCAGTACAGAATCATTGTAAAAAGAAGCTTCTAATTGAAAGAAGATAGAGACATATTGCAGCAGGTGGTTTTCACCCACATTGGGTTTCCACCTTATATCTTGTGTTCTTTGGTGTGACTGTCTGCTCTATTTTTCCTGTTCCTGTTTATTGATATATGGTTCTACCACACAGATTAATGAGCAACATCTGAAGAATAAATTAAATTATAAGTCTGAAAGTTTCATTAGTCAGATTTGCAAATGGTTGTATAAATTGAAAAGAATTTTATAATACTGATTCACCCCCACCCCTCTCAATATTATTTCCAACATTAATGGCTGCCCCTAAATCAATCAATGTATTGGTAATGGGCTTTTCATCGATGTAAAAAGTGACCGTGGGATTCCCTAGATCATTATATTTGGTTAAGAGAGGCTAATCAATCATCAATTTGGACAACTTTCCCATCACATGAATAATAATGGGGTCCTTAGGCTTCCTCCCAGGATTTTTAACTCACAGATCTCTTACTATTTTTGCATAAATAGGTACATATTTAATAGCCTGCAGTAGAGGAATTTGTATGTGTAAATTTTCCAACTCCCTAAGGAAATTAGATTCTAGTTGTGAAGTCATCCCAGCTTCAGCTAATCTCTGGGGATACAAAGGATCCTTAGCTATCATAGTTGAGTCAACTATTATAGGTGTATCAACTTTACTCAAATTGGATGTTACATGCACAACTATCCTTTTTGAGTTAACTATTACATGTGTGACAACATCTTCAAGATTTGTGGTATCTTCTCTAGGTGACTCACACTCTTCTTCGGTGATAATAGGAGAGTGTTTTGGGTTAATCACTTCCCCTAACCGAAGATGAATTTCATTACATCCGACAGGAGTGATGTAATAAGTATGAAAGGTAGTCAGGGCCTCAATGTTCCAGGCTACCTTATTTTTTGGGTTAGGGTTAGGTTGCATAGATAATTGGGGTCATATAGGAGGTGTAGTAACAGGTGTTTGAAGAGGTGGCAACTGTAATTTTTTTGCATTGGCATTTGCAGGAGGGGATGGACCTAGGGAATTTCCTCTTCAATTCTGATTCCAAGGATATCGTTGATATGGAGGGTATTGGAAAGGTGGAGAGGGAGACCACTATTTGCAATGTGAAGGAATTTGTGTTGGAGGAGGAGTAGAATACTGCCAAGGGAAATGTTGAACATTATATATATTATTCCATGGATTAAAAGAAGAGAAGTCTTGAGACATACCTGGGGGTCATCATTTCCATGGTTTCCTGGATCTAATGAAATAGGAATGTTTAACTTACTCACTTGATTATTTGAGCACCACTTTCAATCTGGGGAGATTTGGGCAATGACCTGTAGAATGATCTAGATCACAAATGTCGCACAATATTATGTTGTTCACTCTGCATTCCTTCGGGTAATGCTTCTCCCTGAATTCTTGGCAGAACACAACTAAAGCTATATCAGTTTCACCCTATGCTTTCTTCACTTGTTTCGTCATTATTTGAGCAGATAAGGTACCAAGGAGACCAACTTTAAGATTTTCGAATAGATTTCTGATCTCAACCCTGGTCACACCTCTGTTTGCAGATTTCTATTTTCTAACAAAGGGATCCTGTACCATGCTTCTTCCTCTTGATTACCCTCTTGAGCATCTTAGACAGAGCTTTATTATCTCATCAAATGATTCCTGAGATACGTCTCCCTTTCCTAGTAGATTTAGGGTATCAAGGCAGTCATGTGTCATTCCTTTTATGAATATGGTTTTCAAGATTTTTGGATCTAAATAACTAGGTTTAGATCTCTACAAGTTATAATGGAATCGTTCCACATAATACTCCAAGCTTTCTTCCTCCTTCTGTGTCCTCCTGAATATTTCTTCCCTCAAGTCCTTGGTCTGACAATAATCCTAATACTTGGATAGGAATGTAGCTTTCATGTCACCCCATGTCCGAATAGTAGCAAAGCCTAGTCCCATAAACCATCTCAGTGCTGCTCCTTTTAGAGTAGCTGGGAATCATAGATGTGCCATATGTATGGGAAATTATTTTATCAAGAAAGTTTGCAACGAACCTTGGAGGATGTATTAAATTGGACTTATCATATGCTAGTATCCTTACAGAAACATGTGGTATGGTCAGATTCTAAAAGGAAATAGAATGAAGGTATCGTGTTGAAGATCTGAAAAATCCATAAAATGAAGAGGTTGCAGCACCAGGACATCATTCAAAATATAATGCAGTAGAGACAAAATTCTTGTAGCCTACCCATGATTCTTTTTCATCTCATCTCACGAACAAGAAAATGAAAAGGGTCAAATTTGATAAATATAAAAGATGCAGTGATGAGATCCTTCATTAGCCAAAAATAATCAGAATTCAATAGGGAATGTATAATAAGCAATCTATAGATTCACTTTTGAGAAGATAAGTTCTCTGCATTGAGCCACAAGGATGACATATGATGCCATAAGGCGTCCTTTGTATTTCTAACCCTGTTCTCTTAGATATGATTTCATTTCGGTCATTAATTAGTTTCCTTTTCATGCATTTAAAGTTTTATGTTTTCATATTTCATATGTTAGAGTACTTTTTCTATTCCATCCCTTCTCAAAAAAAAAAAAGGAAAAAAAATATACTTGATGATATGTACATGATGATTTTGATTTTGAGTGGATATCTAGTTGATGTTACTTTGTTTTCTTGGATATAAGATTCTGGATTCTCACATTCCTTCAAGTGAAGCAATGTATCCCCAAGTAGAGCGAGATGTTAACCACATTTTTTCAATAATCCAAAAAGTAGAGTACAAATCAACATATCAAAAATTTTCAACAAAGTCATCATTCAACATTAATATTATCATTGTAAACACAATTTCTGCAAATTTTATTGTAAATGATGGAAGTATGACAATTGAGTCATGTAATTGCACCTAGGTAAGCCTATTATTTTTGTTAAAGGATTTCATCCTAGGAAGTTTTTTAACCTCTTTGAATTATGTTTATTTTTAACATGAATAATCAATAGAGTTTTTCTTCTAGCTATAACCCTAAAGCTAGGGTGGAATTCTTTTGAAATGTCTTAGGTGATTCCTAATGTTTATAGAGTCTATTGTAAAAGTGTGTTTAGGAATAATTCTAGTGCATGGTCCCTCATTATTAGATACCATGGCTAAATTATTTTATTATAAGCACACTTGGTTTCATACTAGATCATATTTTGTCACAAAATTGGCCAATGTCTTGAGGGTCTGGTCTAAATGTATATTTCCCCTCCTAAAGTTGATATCGTAATATTTTGATGTAAAAAATATTTTAGTGCATGGTCCCTCATAAATAGACACCATGGCTAAAATATTTGAAGGTGGAAAAATTATTAATCCCCTTTAGAGTCAATTCATTAATTTTTCTCACAAAATTAAATAAAAATCCTAAGCCATAAAATTAATTAATTTAAAGTCAAGAGACAATTATAGAGAAATTAAATTCTCTCCAAGTGGAAAATAATAAAAAATGT
The DNA here is from genome assembly GCA_000404065.3 of Pinus taeda. Lineage (NCBI taxonomy): Eukaryota > Viridiplantae > Streptophyta > Pinopsida > Pinales > Pinaceae > Pinus > Pinus taeda. The sequence continues at coordinate 9,765 of APFE030420226.1, read as the reverse complement.
GTGGGTCAAAAAGAAATTAATTTTTGGAGGTCCTCCACCAAGGGTAAAATGGATATTTTAAGACAATTTAAGCCCTTGGACCTTTGTGGTTAAATCAAAGTCAAAATTTTGAGAAAATTAATCCAAAATATTAATTTCTGGATTAATAAAAAAATGAATTTTAAGAGAAATTCGAATTTTCCCTCAAAAATAAAAAATCGACGGTGGAGATTAAAAGAAGATCAAGTTATTTTCGATGGACGAGATTATTTTGACAAGGATCAGGCCAACTAGCCATTATTTCCACTTGCAAGGTTTATTTCTCTATCATTCTCTATATAAGGAAGTTATTGAACTCCTACGTAGTATCTTTGGATAACCTTTCGATGATGTAATTTTGTAACGCATCTATTGACCCTTGCTCTACTAGAATTATTTTTCTCATAATAGAAATACTTTGGGGTTTCAATTCATGGTGTTCTTCTATATGTTGATCTATGGTATGTGCTAGTTTTATTTGTTTATGCTCTATATTGTGCCAAATTTTGCAATTGTTGTTTCATTTGTCGGCGATAAGAACATTTTGTTGATACAAGTTATCTTGGATGATATTATTCACCATATGATCTAAGAATTATCTTTGAAATTGAATAGAGATCTACAGGTACTCTAGTCCTTGGGATCCAAGTTCACAGACTGTGGGGAAGGACTGACCTTGTTTGAGCTCCAAACTTTCATTGTGACGATTTATTTTAAAGAAGGGGTTTGACCAGTAAATTTTTCCAAGTTATTTATCCATATTATCCATTTTGAAATCTCAATTTTTTTTAAATATCGCTCTCTTATGATATAAATAATTTATCCGCTAATTAGAGCTTGTAAATTTAAATATTTTAGATATTTGTAAAATATTTTTTCTACCCTTTGTATTTAATTTTAAATTTTCTATAGTACTTAGGGTTTGGGATATTTTGATTTTTTATATATATTGGGGTTTTGGGAAATTTTTCTATTCATTTGTTTAGGTGAATTTCTCAAGCCATCAAAGAGATCAAATTTTTATGGAGACACTAGCCAAAGCCTAGGGTTTGTGGGGTTTCTCTCCTCCAAGTGAGACATCTATCTTATTGAGAAACAACGTTGGGTTTTCTCAAGTAGATATAGGCCTAGGAAGACAAGATCTAACCTCGAGCCATCATCCAAGCGCAACACACAAGCAAAAAGGGTTGGAGGCCCTAGGAGGTAATTTTGGGTTTTTCATAGTGAATTTTATGTTTTTTTCTAACTCTATTTGTGATTGCAGGGCTCTGAATATTTTGTGAAGCCTCCAAGGCCTAGCCATGGCCTCTCCTACCCTTGTCGTAGCTTGTTTTTTCCCTCTTTAGTAAGCCGCAACCCCTTTTTCCCTTAGTGTGACCCCTTTTGGGGCTTATCCTCATTCAACAACCCTACTTACTTAAGCCACATCCTCCTTATGTATTTTCCTTTGAGTCCCAGGCTTTTCTAGGCCTTGATCCCTCCCTATTTTCCATTTCCATGAGCCCTAAGGGGTTCCTATCCCTTGTGACTACCTCTAGGGGGCCTTTCCTTGGGTGTCACGGGCCTTTTAAGCCTCATTCCTTGAAGTTGCAAGCCTAAAGGCCTTGAAAACCCCATTATTGTCTTCCCTTTCCCTCCTAGCCTCTATCACCACCCTTCTCCTAGCCTCTAAGCCACATCGTTTCCCTCTTCTAGCCCTAGTCCATCCTTCCTTGCCTCATTTATGTCATTGATCAGATAAGCATTAGATTTTTTGCACTAACATTGTGTTTTGGACTGGTTTAGGAGCTACTGCTTGTGATATCAATACTCAGCAATGGCATAAAACTAATTAATAAATCATCTCATTGGGAAAACATTTGCATTTTTTGGGCTCGCCAATTGCTTGGTCTCTCATGTGTTTTGGGTGGTTTGTTCGATCCCTCCATGGCTACATCATCTTGCATTTCATTGTCATCTCATTGCACTCTTTCATATTATAAGCATTCATTGTTAGCAATCTCATCTAAGTGATAAGATACATGTGCTCTCATTAAGTCAATATTATCAATAACAAGATAAATTCTCTAAAGGTAATTGGTATACTTGGATCAAATTATCATTCTCTACATATGATTATCTTACTGTTGTCATAAGTTTTCTCTTTCTCCTAAGTTGCATAAGGGTTTCTAATTGCAAATATTTTTTCATGGTATTAGTTATCAAGTTAATGAATGTTTAGCTCTCTTCCTCTCATTGATTTTGGAAATCATTAGTACATTGTCTAAAGGATTGCTAGCATTTGTGACATTGGTTTCAAACGAATACTTTCACTTGTCATTGCTATCATCGAAATTGGCTATTGGATAAGTAGTTACATTTCTTTTCACTCCCATAGGGAAATTTCATTTCCTGTCAATTTACTTGTTATATTAAGAGCAAAAACTTATTGTGTTGCAAGTGAGCATCATATTTAAAATCATAATCTTGCAATATTTTAACTCACTCTTAAAGTGTTTGAAAATGTAACTATGTTCGGTCTTCAATAATGTACTTAAGTCATTATGTAATGTAATTATCAAAAGAATAAAGAAAATAATAATAATAATTATTATTATTATTGTGACTTATTAAAGCATGGGTTTCATGCTTGGGTCACCATGTTTTAGGTCAAAGTTCCAATTGAAGACTTCTAGGATTTATTCCGAGTCTATAGAGTTATTTTACATTTAAAGAGACCCTTCTTGGGCTTTTGAATCAAGTAAAAATGTTAAGTATTAATTCAAATATGAATTATGTAACCTCCACACCATGTCAACCTAAGGGAAGATCAAGTCGGTGTAAAGACCCTATTCGACCCCACAAGAATCCTATAAAAGGAAGGTCATCGAATTCATTTAAAGCATCATTCTCTCATCAAGTTTGAATTCTCTTGTAGCTAGGAATAAGTGTGAAATTCTCTTGTTGCTGGGCAAAAGTCTGAAGTTCTCTCGTATCTGGAAAAGTATGTTGTCGAGAAGCCGAAGTGAGTGCGAGTTTGGGGAATTCTAAGGAGACAAGGAAAATCAAAATTTTGGTGTGTCTCTCTCTCTCTATTTCGTGGCCTAGATTGGGATATCAATGTATTCTATGTTTCACTATTTTCGGAAGCTGCCAGTTGCCGTAAGTTGCTGCATAGTCGAAGTTGCTCGGTAGAGGTCGAAATTTTGGGAGGTTGACATGGTGTGGAGGAAATGTTTGGTCTTGGTCTAGGTTGAAGAGTCTCAAAGCATACTATTGAAAGGAAGGATTATCTTGACTAGTTTTTCCACTCGAGGGGGGTTTTTCCCTAACATGTGCCTACATCTGGTGTCTATTATTTTATTTTCTGCTATTTTTTGGTAATTTCTTCATGAACTAAAGAAAGAAAATATAAAGGATCATAATAATAAGAAACATCACAAGTACTTATAAATTTCAATAAAATATTTACTACCTTTATGATTTTCCAACATGGTTTGAGAGCTGTGGTGAAGAAGGAAGAAAAAGGAAGTCTCAAGCACTTGATTCATTCACAGGTACTATCTCAGGAAATGAGTATATTATATTCAAGGAAGACGTCTAACTCAATGAAGGGTGAGAAAAAACTTGAAGGAGCATCTAACTTCAGATCCTGGAAGAAGAAGATTTACCTAATCCTCAAGAAGAACAAGATACTGGACTTGGGAAAAGGAAATGTAAAGAAGCCTACTGAAGAAGCCAGTGATGCCGACAGAGCGAAATTCAGGGATTTAGAACTAGTGGTTATGACTCTAATGGTAGAAGTGATAAAAGACAATCTTGTCCCATTCATAGCTAACATAAATCATGATCAAGAAATGTATGAAGCCTTTTTGAAGCTATTCACAATTAAGAACATTGGTCAAATATAAAGTTTGAAGAATGAGTTTAGGATTACGAAGATGACTAAAGAAGATATTGTGGAAACCTTCCTTGTGAAGATAGCTAGACTCAGATATGATCTCTTAGCCATCGATGAGATTGTTCCCGATAAAGAACTAGTAATCATTTCTCTGTTAGGATTGCCACCCTCTTGGGGTGCATTTGCTGTAGGTCTCAATAGTTGGAAGGTAGCTCCCACCTTTGAAGAATTATGGACCACCCGTAGTCAAGAATAATTAAGGATATAAAATGGTTTCTAATCTTGAAGGAGTATCAAATGATTATTTTTCTCATAATAAAGGAAAGATATCAAAGGGACCAAGGAATAAAGTTGACATGCCCAAGATAGAGTGCTATCAATGTCATAAGAAGGGTCACTACAAAAGTGACTGTCACGAGAATCTGAAGAATAAGAAGAGAGGAAGAGATCAAGCCAACCTTGTTATAGAAGGAGACTCAAAGAAATTCAATCTGGAAGAACCCAACATTAGGGACTTACACTATTATGTCCCTTTCTTATAACTTTACATATCTTGTTTTGTATGTTTTATAAATTATAGGTTTTTAACATATTTTGGAAAAAACGTTTATGTATTTTTTTTAAGATTGTAGGTTTACCTCAAGCTTTGGAGGGATCCCCCAACAACTCCCAAAGATAAGTATCTCATATATTTTCATTTTTGGGTTCTTGTACTCATTTAGTTTTGATTATATTAAATAATAATCATCTTTCTCCCTCTGTTGCCTTGACTAGGGAAAACATCTAAAAGAAGGAGGATCTCTCAAGACAAGGTTAGTCAAGAAACAAAGGTATGCTTTGAATACATTGATTGAAAGGATTATTCATTTGATGATATATTACTCACTTTGTTATGACTCACTGTATTGAACCTTAGCGATTCTTGTTTTGGTGATTCCTCTCTTGATAAATCTACCCACCCCATTCATATTCTTGATTGACTATGTAGAACCATAGACAAGTTCTAGAAAAACCCTAACCAAATGGTATGCTATTGTGAATGTCTGAAACCCTAAGTTGCTTAAGGATATTTTGAAATTCCAGATGAAGTTTTGTTGATTATGTCATGTTTTGGATTTTGGTATGATCAGAAATCCTAACTTATTAGGGTTGAGTGATAAGGTCTAAAATCCTGGAAACTTTGATGTTTTGGTAATGTAGGGTTTTCTATGTTTCTACATTAGAACCATAGCTCATTGGGTTTTGGTGGAATGTGTGAGCAATACCCTTACATTGTCTTAGAAATGTTTTCTTTGGTATGTGTATGTTTGTTTGATAAAACCCTAGTGTAATCAAAATGATTGTGTCTAAATCTTATTTGATATTGTTGTAAAGTTGGGTTTGACTAACACATGATATGAAATATATTTTTCATGGTGATATATGTGTGTGTGTGTGTGTGTGTGTGTGTGTGTGTGTGTGTGTGTGTGTGTGTGTGTGTATGTATGTATGTATGTCCTTTTTGTTGAAGTTCTAGGTTGGTCTAGGTCAAATATATTTATGTTATTGGACATATGATATGCTTATGTATGGTTATGAATTCCTAGATATGTGTGCTGACCTAGTCATTGATGGTCATGAGTCCCAGGATTCAATGGAATTCCTTATCTAGGATTCTAGGGTAATGATATATGGAAATCTACGGTGTTATAGCTAAACCCTCGTAAAGTTAAAATTGTCTAGTATGTGTGATATAACAATCTGAAATCTATCAAATGATTGTTGAAATGAAAATCTAGGTTTTTGTAGTTAATCCTAGTAGTGACATTGTCTAGTATGAAATGTAACAATCTAAGATCTATGTATGTAATGATTTTTGAGATTGTGAAAATGGAGTTCTAAGGTTTTGGAATTGAATCTTAGCCAAAGTAAAATCCTTGGAATATGATGATTTGATGTTTGTATAATATTGTTGAATTTGTGAAAATGAAGTTCTAGGGTTTTGGAGTTGAACCTTAGTCAAAGTAGAAATCTCTGATGAATATTGGCTATATGATAACTTGAGTTTCGTGAGAGATTTGTTGAAGTTTGAATTTTTGGTTGAGATTGATGATTTCTCATAAATCTAGGGCTTGCAACTGACCCTAGTAGTAGTTGGTCATGTTAGCAACTGATTTATGGTTGATTTAAAATCTAGGGGTTTGGAACTAATCCTAGTGGAAGCTGGTCAGATTAATGACTAAGCCATGATTAACTTTGATTAATTTTGTATGAAATCTAGTATTTGTATGAATCCCTAGTGAGAAATCTAGCATATGTATTTTGAAATGTTGTTAGATGCTTTGTAGATCTATATGTATTTTGAATTGTTTCTAGGGTTTGATATATGTTGTAGTAAGGTATGTCATACCTTTTGAAGACACACTGAAATCCTAGATGAAATGAATGTTGTTATGAAGTAGCCTAGGGTGTATAAAGTCCTTAGCAAGATGTTGAAGAGTATATGTATCTTGTTTGTAAGTCTGGGTATCTGATATGAATAAAGTTGAAATGCTTCCATGATTTTTATATGGCTAACATCTTGCTTCTATAGATTTGGTTGTGCTTGCTATTTAAGTTGCGCAAGTACACAATATTCAACTTGGTGAAGATGTTCATTAATGTGATAAGCATGATGGGAATGATAATAACTCTGATGAAATGGTTGGAAACCATGAAATATTCTATGATGTTGAAAGGAAGAAGTTGATCTCCCAGAGGAAGCCTACATAGATGACATCTCCCTAAGACTAAGAGGGAGTCTAGATAAAGAGATGCTTCCAGGTTAAAAGGGAGGGCATAACTTAGCATTAATTGAAGATTGAATTTTGGAGGTTATGTTGCTGCATATGAAGGAGGAAGTAAAAAATATGATTGAGGAATATTCTGTCAAATATTCAGTTGATAGTCCTACTATGGAAAGTTGAGAAGCAACATCGATTGTCTGAAAGACCCCATAGATTTGTATTTGATTATGTACGTGTGAAAGTATATTATTGATTAGGGTTGTGTTTGTATAGGTGAATCTCTTGAAGGATTTGATAGCATGCTGGTTACCAATCAGTTTTATTGGGAGAGATTGGTCATTCTTGATCTATTGTATCAAGGGGTGTTGAGGCTTTGTGAGTGAAGCATTTCCGAGGAAGACATTTGGCCAAAACATTGTGTTGATGTCTAGAATTTGGAAAGGCGGTGTTGATCATTGACCTCCATTTTGGATACATACCAAGATTTTTGGGTTCATGGTTAGAAAGTAAGCCTGAGGATACCTAAAGGGGATGAAAGCTTGAGTCCATCTAAGTCCCACCTGGATAGATTTTCTTGGTTTGGAATCTAGTCCTTAGCATTATGGTGGATGAACTATTAAGCGATTGTTTGGATATATTTCCATGGTCAAGAATCTAGTCCATGGCATTGTGGTGCCTAAATTTCTTCATGGTTCATATAGTTTGAGATATTCCATTATATAGATACATTATGAATACCTCCCTAGTTAAGAGAGAGTGTTGGAAAATGTAACTATGTCCAGTCTTCAATAATGTACTTGAGTCATTATGTAATGTACTTGTCAAAAGAATAAGGAAAATAATTTGTATTTTGTTATTGTGACTTATTAAAGCATCAGTTCCATGCTTGGGTCACCATGATTTAGGTCAAAGTCCCCTTTGAGGACTTGTAGGATTTATTCTGAGTATATAGAGTTATTGTACATTTAAAGAGACCCTTATTGGGCTTTTGAATCATGCAAAAATTTTAAGTATTGAAGATAGAACATAGTTACAGTATTCTCTTGAATACCCCACAAGAAGCCTATAAAATGAAGGTCATCGAATTAATTTGGAGCATCATTCTCTCATGAAGTTTGAATTTTGTTGTAGTTGGGAAGAAGTGCAAAATTCTCTTGTTATTGGGCAGAAGTGCGAAGTTCTCTTGTATCTGGGAAAGTATATTGTCGGGAAGCCGAAGTGAGTGTGAGTTTGGGGAAGTCCAAATAGACAAGGAAAATCAAAATTTTGGTGTATGTCTCTCTCTATTTCGTGTCTTGGATTGGGAGATTTAAGTCTTCCAAGTTTCACTATTGCTAGAAGCTACCAATTGCTACATAGTCGAATTTGCTGGGAAGAGGTCAACATTTTGGGAGGCTGACTTGGTGTGGAGGAAGGGTTTGGTCTGGGTCTAGGGTGAAGAGTCTCAAAGCATACTATTGAAAGGAAGAATTATCTTGACTGGTTTTTCCCCTCGAGGGGGGTTTTGCCTTGGCATGTGCCTATATCTGGTGCCTATTGTTTTATGTGTTGCTATTTTTGGTAATTGTTTGATGAACTAAAGAAATAAGATATAAAGAATCGTAATAATAAGAAACATCACAAGTAATTTGTTGAAAATAATACTGAGAGGGGGGGTGAATCAGTATTATCAGGATAATTATTCTTTTTCAAAACAACTGATA
>APFE030420225.1:73123-105550 GCA_000404065.3 Pinus taeda | reverse complement strand
ATCAAGTCTTTGGAAGATATAATTATAGAGCTGGGGCATGACCCCAAGGATCACAAAGCCATACAATCACTGCTGAAGGTAAGGGATGCAGACCTGGCAGCCCTAAGAAAGAAAGTAAAGCTCCCAGCAACCATTCACCCCCAAACAGATGAGGTTTCTCAACAGAAGCAAGAACAAGAAATAGCTACATTGCTGGTAGCACTGCACAAACAACTAGTGCAGATAGAAGGGAGGCTGGAAGACACTGAGGCTACACTACAGGCAGCCCTACAGCAGAAAGAGGGAGGTCAGACTTCTCAACCCCCTCCACAGGTTATTAACCTTGAGGAGCCTCCAAAGACCACTCCTCCTCACACAGAAGCAGTAGCAGCACTGTCCACATCAGCAGAAGCACCATCAACATCAACAGCAGCAACATCTACAGAGCAGGCTCCAAGCCCGGACATATAGAAATTGTTAAATGAGGTCCAGGCCCTAGAGGCCCAGATGACAGAACTGAATGGAGCCAAGGATGAGTTGGCCAAGATAAATGAAAAATATGATAAATCAAAGCAGAATGTGGCTGAGAAAGGGAGAGAAATAAAAACTCTCAAGGAAAGAATAAAAAAAGTGGAGAAGAGCTCACCCTTGACAAAGTGGTGGGTGAGATCAGAAGAGTTTTGTGGACCCACATTGGCCAATCAATAATGGACCAATGGCAATACATTGAAACCATTCATGAGCAAATGGAGCTCATAGGTAAAGCACAAAGGGAAGTGCATAGAGCAAGGGCATCTCTAGGCAGTATGCCTGAGGTAGCCAACAGATTGACGAATGTGCTCAATAACAGGATAGGCCCTCAGCTGGCAGCAATTGGGATCACCAGCAGGACGGAGACTATCCATCTAGTTAAGAGGGTCCTCACACTGAAAAAGCCTGGTACAGACATTGGACAGAAGGAGCCAAGATATGCAAACAGAGGTAAACAGGTTCATGGATAAATTTGTTGCATTACAGGGCAGAGGTCTCCCCAGCTTACTCAACAGTGCAGGAAAACTTCTATCACATGAAGTTTATGCAAAGAGGGTGAACACATTTGCCACAAATCAGATCAGCCAAGGATCAAGTAGCTCGCAGGAAATAGGGCCAGCATCTGGGAAAATTTTCTATGACAGAATAGAGAATCTGTTCTTTATTATGAATGAGATTAACCATCTGTTTGAAGCGCCTCCGAATTTCTACAAATACACAGAGGCAGATGAGACCATGGATGCAATTTTGAGGCATCAATTGCCTACGCAGGATTGGTGGGCCTCCATGATACAATTATTATTATAAACAAGAGGCTTCATCTGAATTTTGTCATCAAAATATATAAGTCATCACCTTCAAAAAGTGTGATACACATACTATGACAGAAAGGTGGAATGAGCCACCTCAGCATGAAGATTTAGCCACCAAAAACAGCAACGACAGCTACAGGTAGCAGGGCTGAGAAAAAGCTTCAGCATGATAGAGCATAAAGACACATCATTCACATCAATCAGCATTAAAGCAGAGACGCTCGACTGACTCACTCTCTTCCAAAGGTCAAGAAGAGGCCTGACAGCATTAAAGACCATTTATCTTACACTCAGACTAGCAATAACTTTCTTATCTGATATTTGTAAAGTTGGTGAGCACAGTTAATGTATCAAATGACTCAGCATTGAGATATTTTGTAGAACCTATTGTATATGTTCCCCCTCGCATACACTTCCAAGGCGGTTGGTGTATTATTGTTTCTGGTTGTTTTTCTTATGAAGAACTGAGAACTCGGCTGTAACTTTCAGAAGGATGTTATAAATAAAGCTTGGAGTTTGCAGGAACTAAGTCTTACTAGTGCATGTTGTGATTGGAACCATTGAATGCTACAGGATTCTAGTGCTATGACTTGATATAATAAGTGTTTCTCTATCTCTATAAATTTTTATATTATTTGTTTTAACTCATCCCTCTCACATGTTGTTTTGAATCTAGGAAAGAAAGAAAAAGAATAGCTCAGGATTTGTCCATGGAGACACCCTGATCTCAATCTAATTTCACTATAAATGTTTTTCATAACTTTCAGCAGTTAAAATTGGAATTCTTAATTGCTCCAATAAACTCTGAATACCTCACAGTCACTATTTGGTAATTCATTTATGCTACTAAGTAGAGATTGTCGTTCAAATTGATATCACACTGTTGGTAACTCCATATCTCATTGTTTCACTCACTAAATTGGAAGTTATATTAACAATAGCCATCTAGCCCTACAACAAAACTTTCTCCATCACAGGCACCAGAACTATCTCATTTTTCTGACTCCATATGCCCAATGGATTAGCATCCTCTAAACTCTTCATGCCCTTCTTACAATAAAATTTCATCAACCAAAGTCTCAAACAGGAAACTGAAACTTTAAACTAGCCCAAGATACTCACAAAGCATAGCTGAAACTTAAAGAGAGAGACCTCTCTGATTATAGATAGGCTAGGATCTATAATCCAAAGGTTGGTTAGTGGTTACCCCAGCCGTATTCCCTTGGGAGTCATAGGGAACAACCTGGGTGTTAACACTACCGACAACTCCTAGATGTGATGTGGGATGTTAGAGCTGCAAGGTTGATGTGAGGAATGATATTTGTAGTGTTTGGTTGATCAGTTTTGATAAAATCGAGGTTGTGACACACATGCCACAAATCTAGGGAAAGTGACACTTGGTTGGAGGTTTCTGAAAATATCCTTGCATGTAACCTCCAACTGCTAAAAATAGATCCCTAAAACAAGGGATGCCTTTGCATGCCTCCTTGGGAGAAGCATCTTATGCATGCAAGTCTCTTTTGCTCGTCTCGAAGGGAACCGGTCAACTCATCTGCACATGCAAGAGGTTGCTCACCTGCTAGGAGAAAATGTGCATTTCTGGCTGGGAGCTGGGCTGGCTACTTAGAATGTTTGTCCAATTTTTGGGCAGAGCAGTTGACTGCTGGCCAGATTTGCGCAAATTTTGGGCTGAGCAATCTAGGTAGGAAGGATTGCGCAATTTTCTAGGTGAATCTTACTTAGCAGAATTGCGTAATTCTCAGGCCCAGCATGCTGCCAATTAGGATTGCACAATTTCTGGAGGGAAGGCTGGTTGCCCTCCATATTTTTGCAAATTCTTCAAGGTGCTACTCATCCTAGTACTGGACCAAGTCTGGATGAACAACTTGTGATGGGAATGCATCAAGGTTTGATCGACAGGGTGTCTTTATGCAAGAAAATCACTGGAGCTTATGTACTTGATGAAGAAAGACATGTTATCGGGAAAGTTTGGTAGGGAGGCTCCAAAATGAAGTCAAGGAAAAATTTTGGATGGTGGTTGTAGCCTCTACAACAAGAACAAAGAAAATTGATGCACTTACCTTCATCTAAAATTTTAATATTAACGGATAACAACTAACTTAACAAATTATTAAAGGCAATTCTAATGCTCTGTCATCGAGTCCCCATCCTTCATCCTTAGGTTATACTGTTGGGAAAAATATCAGGGGGGAGGGGGGGGGAGGGGGGGGGGGGGGGTCCGCCGTGAATCAATATTTAAACTTAACAATAATAAATTTCCTTTTTCAAACTGTATATGCTGTTTTACAGAAACCAAATAGTGTATTTCCAAGACTATAACGAATGGAACCAGCGTATATATAATAAACTTGTAAAACAACTAATTCATTACCTGTTGAATTTAAATCAGAGTGTGATGTATTTACTAAGCAGTAGACAGATGTAATTAAAAACATAATAAATCAACACACATAAGCAGCAGATATGAACACCGAGCTTTTTCAGGTGGAAACCCAATGTGGCAAAAAACGACCATTGTTGTCGTTTCAATCTTCAATCTTATTATTATAAAAGATGTTTACAAGTTTTGTATTGGTACAAAATTTTTCTAATACATGGGCATATACCTGTTGAAGGCTACAACCTTCACTCGTTTTCCAACCTCTACTAGAAGGGAGCTCCAACCCCTAGCTCTTTTACTAGCTGATATGTTTACCAATATGTAGGTGCCAGCCTACAGAAGGCTACTACCTTCATTCTTCCTCCAGGGACCACATTTCATAAATTTTTAGACTGGATACTCTTGGTACACAACAACATAATATGTAGGCCACGTGTCATCAAATTTTCATACTGGACCCACCAGTAACATTGAAGCTCAAAATCAATCACCACTACAATAAAAGCACCAAATACAACTACATCTATCAACAATCAGTCAATCTGAATAGTTAGATAACTATCACCAGAACACAGAGTTGAACCTAGAACACTACATCAACAACCAGAACCAAATGTAACCTCAAAAATCATATGTCAGAATGTATACGCTACTTCAATGAAGCCAACCTGCATGTATACGCTACTTTTTGTAACCCAACCTGTGTATACCTCTAAAGATACGAAATCATAAAACCTCTGGTCCAAAAACTGTACCAACCAAAGACATTATGAAGATCTAATGTCATATTACATAGTTCTAAATAGATAACAACAAAGATCACCCTTCTTACTCAATCAATCAATCAACCAAACTCAATCTCCTTATACAATCACTTTTATTATCAGATGTAATGAAGACATCATTGAAAAACAATAATAAAACAACAGTAAAATAACAACACTGATTAGATAGATCAGACATCTCTGAACAACAAGATTTTCTTCTGTATAAGCTACTTCAAAGTGTCGAACCAGCGTGTATATGCACCTTCACCAAGGAGAACCAATGTATAGATCTGCAAATAATAACTTGTAACTTTGCAGCTATTTCAAACTTCAAATATACCCAGACCATAGCATATAAAGGATAAAACATGAATTAGAAATCGTATCTAGACTATCCATTATCAGATCATACAATGATAGTCATTTCAGATCTCATGATCATGATCCAACATTGTATTGAAGGGTGCACAAGATATTTTAGATCTATATCATAACCATGACCCTTACAACCCAACATGTCAAATAGAAGTATTCATGAAAAACCCTTTCACTTGCACACTTATCCCTTTGATCTCCTCCTTATATACTTGGAGCCTTTTTCAATACCTTAGACCAAAACAACACTTAGAACCTATGGTATTCTTAGATGGGATCAAGTATCCATTATTCCACTCAATATTGTGGGCTAATACCATGGTATGGACTCTTGGTATTCTATAAGCTTAATTTTCCATTCCATACGTGATTTTCTTTTAGTGAAACTGCATGCATACATATACACGCCTTTCATGCTCTGTACCCACGTGTATACGTGATATGAAAATGGGGCTCTTAGGTCTCTTGTATAAATTACAAGAACCTCTCCCACTTCCAAAGCTTTAAATTTTCCCAAGTCTTAATAATTAACCAATGCGGAATTAAGAAATGCTTGAAAATATAGGTGTATGCTTGTATTTGTTTTTTACTGTTGAGTGATTATGTTCATTTTCTTATGCTGATGTGAAACACAAATAACAATAAATAAATCAGCAATTCAAGAAACCCATAAGACAATAATATAATATGGAGTTCACCCTGATATATTGGGCTACGTCTCCTTAAGCTCTAATAAACTCGATTAGGCTCTCTGGGATTATGGCTTCAATTATTTTACAAGTGCTACACCTAACTCCATTGGTTTACAGCTGAACCAATGGGCTTAGACTACCATCTTACCCCTGGCTGGCCTTGTTCTGCAGACAGGTCTAGGGTTCTTTGGACTTGACTCCTTCATTTAGTGCTCTAAGATTCTCAAGCTTTTGGATTCTCTAACTCCATTAGAATTCTGCATTTGTCTCTGGAACTCCTCCTATCTTCGACACACCTCAGAAAACCAGCCACAACTAGATCATTCAATCTCTTGTTGTGCTGCAACTTCACTGCAACCTCGTGGCTTTTTAGAAGTCTATTAGAGCTCTCCAGCTCTACGGCTCTGCCTCCAACCTCTGGTGGCTCTACCTAATACAGTGAGCTCAATTTGAGTCTCACAGAATAGATACAATCATTAGGACTACACTTGTATCCCCCAAGTCTCTTTGGAGTACACAGACTCTCCTACTCTGTTGATTATAATGGTATGAGTCCAATCTGAGACTCAATACCTGACAGGCAATGTAGAGGAGTTTGCTTGAACCTCTCAAGCTTCCTCTAGAGTACACAGACTCTCTAGCTCTCTCTGTCTCTATCTTAACCTTGGCTCACTTGCTACCTTTGCTTCTTCAGGTCAGCTCAGCTCTGGTTTCTCTGCTTCTAGGTTTGCTTAGTGCTTCCTGGGTTGCTCTACCTCTCATCTTCTCTATCATTCTATGGCTTTTAAGCCAATCTACTTTCTCACTGTTCCTTTCCGCTTCCCGGCTTTCTAGTTCCCTACCTCTGTCTGTTCAAATCCCTTCTTTCGGTGGTTACAGTAATTGCATAACGCCTTATAGGGAGGTGGCCACCTATTCCTTTAACAGATGAGCATGTTAGGTTCATCGGAAACACTCGATCATTTGAAATGGCCACTATTTACGTTTACTCCAAGAATGCCTGCGAAACACTAATCTCTACAACCTCATTGTCCACGTCAGACTTCAAAATCCCACACAATCTGTGTTATAACTTCATCAAATATAGTCATCCATTGGGTCACATCTCCACCGTTGATCTGGACCCTCTAGATCCTATAGTCATCACACATAGCAGGCGGATAACTTGCTTGATGTTTACCCATCCGATGTGAGCAGTTTTCTCTCTCTTCTGCCAGACGTGTGTCACTTGTTGTGTGGCATCGGGCAGGACTCGGTCTAAACTGCTCACCGCTCGAAGCCCTTCCAATATCCTACTAGTTTCTGTGGAATCCCACCTCGGATAGAACCGAAACACTTTATGCTACATTTCATGAAATTTTGGATTCGGGCGCATGTGGCTCTCCTTCTTCGAGGGGTTTGCCCCACAAAATGTGATTAGCGACTTGTCGCTAATTGCATATCAGATTCCTCCCCCATTGACTCAAACAATCGCTAAATTTTCTAATTCACGACAACACATGTTACCATGGTCCACGCTTGATTGACGACCCTTGTTGATCTGTGCTGATTACAGTTAGCAACTGTCATGAGGATTCCTCTGATAAGCTTGATCTTCACAAGATTTTTTTAATCTTTAGCATAAATTATAGAGAGTTCATGAAGACTTAGAGAGTTTCAGGATCCATTTTGGATCACACCTTCCCATTAAAAGAACTTTTGGTCCACCAAAAGACTGATATACTGATCTGAGCAGTAAATGAGAGTAACAACACCCTCTTCTTTCAGCCTCCCTACACTTGCCTTCACATATTGCCTCTGAACCAAAATATCTAACCACTTCCCTTCTTGGATGGGTTGGTCATCTTGGGAAGAATTGTTTTCCTCCTTGACTTCATGCAAAAATTCTACTATGAAGCTTACAGAAGGTAGTTTGAATTTCTTTGCCTTAATCCTTGATACCATTTGTCTGTAACGAATATGAAGTACATTTTCTCCACAATACTTTCATTTGTACCTATTTGAAAAGTTGCCAACAACAACTGTTAACAACAATAGGCATACAGACAACAATTGGATGTACTAACTCCTGCTTCAACAAAGAAATAGATTTCACATCTTGGGAACACCTCCATGTCTTATATCTGCATACAAATGATTGACTAGATAACAAGCCAAAAAAAAATTCCCTTACAACAAATGACTCTTCAATAAAAGCATGTAGGAAAAATACCTTTAGGACTCTTTTCCAAAGGATGAGACACTTCATCATTATCTCCATTTTAGAGACCAAGTTAACTTCTCCCAAGCCAACATCACATGCACCTCATGCTCATGCATGCATTCCATATTTCAACTTTTGCTTAATTACACTGTACTTTCGAAGCTGAAATGAACATACTATTGTAGCAATAAAGTGAGTTTCATACTCAGCTTCTTTCCATTTACCATTTTGGTAAGATCCTACAACATGAATTTATTCCACAAAGAAATGCAAACAGATGCATCAATAGACATGCAGTCTTAATTGGATAAAATTATAACCATTTCTTACCAATCCATTTCAAAGGTCCCTTCTTTTTTTGCACATCAACATCTATATGTGAATCATCCCCAAACACATCAATCATGGAATATTTATTTCCATCCCTACCATTTTCTTTTTCCACCTTCTACTTCAACTTTGGTGGAAGCAGTGCTGGATTCAAAGTCCAACACCTTTCAGCAAGATGCCCTTCCTTATGGCAGTAAGGGAAACACATGTGAATCCTTTTGACAACATGATTTCCCTTGTCATGTGGACCTTTGGCTGCTTGCTTACTCTTGGTTCAGGACCTATTACATGGGCTTGTAAGAAACAGGCTGCCATTTCTCTTTCGTCAGCAGAAGCAGAGTATCGTGATGCCGTGGAAGCTAGTAAGGAAGCCTTGTGGCTTCGTCAGATCCTATCAGAATTTGGCTTTGAGCAGCATCATCCGACTACACTTTGGTGTGATAATCAAAGTGCCATTCAACTATGCAAAGATCCAGTCCAGCATCAGCGCAGCAAACACATTGAACTACACATGGACTTCATCAGAAAGCTCATTCATGACCATGTTCTTGAAGTGCAATATTGTTCAACAGATGATCAGGTTGCAGACATCTTCACAAAGGCTCTCACAGAGGCGAAGTTCACTAAACTTCGATATATGCTTGGAGTTCAGGAAGTTGTCACTAGGGGGGGATAGGCTCTAGTGCCTCCTTCCTTCTCCTATTGTGTCATATTTGTAAATCCTTCAATCCTATCCCAAGTTGTCTTAAGGGGGGATGTTAGGATATTCCGACACATAGGAAATAGTTAAGTTCAAGTTGGTCTAGTATAGAGTTAGGTATAGAGTTAGGTAAAGTGTGTTTCTTTACCGTTGTACATTTTGTAACTTACAATCCGACGGTCACGATATGTAGTGATCCGACGGTTCATTCTCTCCTCGGTATTACCGACACTTGATCCGTGGCTTGACACCCGATTGGTCCATGAATTCTATTTAAAGCGCATGGAGGGTCATTTGTAGGTTAACCGTGCATGAGAGAAGCTTATGTAAATTTTCATTCTTTTATTAATAAATTGCCTGTAGTAGCCACGTTGGCGCAGGCCGTGGACTGTTTCCCTCTTTGAGGGTTTTAACCACGTCAAAAATACTGGTGTATTGATTTGAGATCTGGTTGTGAGCGGTGTCCTTTTGGTGTTCTTTCTGAGGAACTTACCCTGTAAATTCCTACACTAATGTGGGTAAACAAGATAGGAATTGCACCACTGTCACCTTGATACAATACCCCTTTCACTTTAGGTTGGTTCCTAGAAAGTTAGAAACTAAGGTTGTATCCCTATCTACTTCAAGAATTCACCATATGTATAACAATTAGATGCATTTGGATTCCAATACGTGATTTGAATGCTTTTAAGAACAATAGCATTAACCACCAATTATCCACTTGAAAAAGAGGGTTAGGAGATGGTGGATGCGTGTGCCAAATTTGATATAAAAGATAACCATATAACAAATTCAGATTTGTAATTTAATGATTCTCACTCTACAAATGAAACTTTAACGAGGCTAATTAAGCATTTGTCCATTCCAAAAGCTACCACATGTCAACCTCTGAGACTACCACATGTCACCTTGTTATAAACAGACATGCCAAAAATAGCAGACTCCCTAAAAAATAGGAAAAAATAGAGAATGTCAAGAATAGATAGGGGAACCTTGCAAAATATTGTTGGGTGTGTTATATTCTTTGCATGACTAGCCCCATGCGTGATATGTTGTGTCCAGCGGGTCACAAGGGGGGCGATAGTCCCCCTTACTAGGGTGTTGCAAGGGGGCTACTGCCCCCCTGCACAAGGATCAGGGCAGTGCCCAGAAAAAATATTTTTGGGCAGACCCACTCGTGGTGGGGCAAATCCACCCATAGTTTTAAGCATGATGGTTTTGCCTATGGTTTTGTAGATCTGGTCAAAGGAACTACAATTATTTTCTAATCCAGGATTAATGGACTGGAGTTTTATTAATGCTTTATGTAACATTGAAAGGAAAATAATGAAAAATTAATTTGGTTTTACCGGTTTTGGGTTCCAAGAGAAAAATCTGTGTATATTCTTTGTTCTCACCATTGTATATTTTCTGTTTTTTTTCAAGAATTCATTTGCAGGTACTATTTGTATGGGATTAAAACCTTCAAATATGCTATGCCTAAAAGTAGAACGTTGTTTGTATGTCTACAATATTCTACTCATTGGACTTGGATTTCAATAGGGGGTCCAAACATGCTATCAGATCTGCCATGCAAAGGCTGCTAGAAATCAAAATATTACGCATGTTGACAAAAACAACCTCATTGGACCCATTTTTCAATGGAGAATCTGAATATGTAGCCAGATTTGACATGCAACCACTACAAAAAATAGAAATGTCTCGCATTTCCATGAGACCATACTCATTGGATTCATCTTCCAGCAAGGAGTCTGAATCCACGATTAGAACTGACAAGCAAATACTACTAAAAACAGAAAGTGCTTGCATGTTGCTTGACAGTAGCTTATCAAATTTAGAATCTCAAAAGGATCCCAAATATACCATTATCTCTGACATGTGAATCTCTAAACCAAAACTGCTAAAAACAGAAAGTGCCATGCATGTCACCTAGAGAAGTCTCACTGGAATCTTGAGTTCATAAAGATTCAGATTATGCAATCAATAGTACCATGCAAGCCATGAAACTTTGTCTCCTAAAAAGTAGAACTAGTAAAAATAGCAACTCTCCCCAATTTGTGCAAAAATATGTTTGGATCGTCATTGAATCCATACTGCAACCAATCTCCCTGAGAACCAACCCCCAGCCCAAGCAAAACAGTACCTGTATATGTCTCTGAACCTCTAGCCTGATGAAATGTGCTGGTCATTAACCCTCCAGATTTGCAAGGGGGCCAAATTAATAGACATGGCTAGCAAGTTCTTCAACAATGCCATAAATTTTGGCATGTCTTGGACTTGCATCTTGTTCTTGTTCCGAAGTTTTTTTTGGTTAGTTTGTTGAAGACATTTAATTTTTTTTTTATCAAAGAACATTTTTTCATTTGTAAATTGGTTGAAATGCGTACTTTGGGACATTAATTTAGGGTGAGGCCTCCATCAAGGAAGTTAGCAACATGCAGAAAAGAGTATTCCATATTAAAAAAATATAAATGACACTTATGACTTGGGTGGATGGAAACTAAGTTAATTTGAATCATCTGCTTTGAAATTAGGTAATATACTCACCCATATATCAATTACTCTTAAGTTCGATGAACATTCACATACATTGCTTACAGAACAATGAGGGTACAGGCTCTGAGTTTGCAGGATCTCAAGTGTAAGTCTCTGCAAGGAGGATTTGCACTCTGTGAAAGTCATTCCAGATTGCGTGCGAGTCAGCAATACATTTTTCTTACTGGATGAATTGTTGGTATATAAATTGCAGTTATTAATCTTGGAACCTAGAAGGTTAATCTGCAATTACAGGCTAGTCCCAAGACTCCTATGTTGACATTTTGTATATGACTTGTTAAGTAGATGAAGCTTAAGACCATGAAAAGGACTCAACCAATTGTCTTAAATCCAATGTCCAGTTCTACCCAATACTAAACAGTTCTCATGTCTATGATTCACATGAAAGGCCTTATGTCATTGATAATGTTCTCCATTAGCATCAGTCTTCCAATAATTTCTGAATTATCCTATTTAAGAGTAAGAAAATATTTTTGAATTGCAAACACATAAAATCCTAAATAAAATTTAATGAAATATCGGAATCCAAAATGAGAAAGAGAAATAACTCTAAATATTTTCCATGAAAATTAGAATACATACCTTGCCTAGGAATTCCATATTCATTTCTTCAGCAGTCGCTTGAGCTCCCCCATTTCCAAAAATATATGAATTCTTACCACAGTGTGGACATGTGAAGCAGCTCATGTTCTCTATCAAACCCAATATCTTTCAACAGTACACCATAACCAGTAGTCAGTAATGCCAAGTTTCAACCATCCAGTGAACATCATTGCAAAATGAAAATACCTAATTGATTTCATCAAAAAAATTCCCAGACAGATTAAAGAAATTTCTAAATGATTGAAGTAGCTACTTGGAAAATTGATGTGCCCCTTAATTTACAAAATAATGACATAAAAAACAGTTTTCCTACTGAATATAGAATCTGATCTTGCAACAGGAAAATGAAGTTTCTATGCAACCAAAGCAGAATATAAAAGGAAAAAATCAAACCAATCAACATGCGTACATAATTTAGTTAAAAGCTGACAATCATATATCTTGTTTTGTAAGTTAGGCACTCTTATCATTTCAATCTCAATCACCCCACATAGATTCAAAATTTAACAGTGGCTGAAAGGGAGATCACATCCAAATTTTCACTGATTGATTATAGAGTGGGATTATGAATTTATATATGCATATAGTAGTATCTATGCATTTATGTGCATGAAACAGAGTTGCAGGAACCGTCGCCCCCACCCCCCCCATGCAACAGACCCCCGAACTGAGCACTGTGCAGAACTGCAGTCGAGGTATCCCTGGAACAGCGCTTCCAAAAAATGGAACCATGCTTCTAGCTCAATTTGCGCAGTTCCTGCAAATTTGGAACCACCACGTGCCAAACCATGTTCCCATCATGCTTCCTAGATGCTCCCTGGATGCTTCCTAGATTCTCCCTAATGGTGATGCTAAATTCTTAAAGTTCAGGATTTCAGGATCAATGCGATTCCGGCATTTTATTAGATCCTATCATGAATAAGGGTATGTGATTGGCAATCAATCAAGAGCACCAAGCCCTATATATACCCTTGTGTTAGTGGTGTTGATTGTTGCACTCTTTTTTGATGGCCTTAGCAAAAATGTACCCTTCACTCAAATCAAAATCATTGATCAGGCATGTTAAGCTTTTTCTACCATATTTTAAGGCTTGGATTAGGCAATTTGAATCTTGATTAAGATTGGGCAGTGTTGACCAATGTCCTTAGAGAATCGAGGTAGAGACAAAAGGCTAGACAAGAGGAGAAGAATGAAGGATGATACTATTGATGAAGATCTTGATATAAGTGATGGTAGAACATTGTTTGTCAAGGAGTGGTGGAACATGCATGGCGGTGCTACCCCACAACTACAACACTTGGCAACATGGATGCTTTCACAATTGGTAAACACTTCCTCTGTAGAGAGGTGTTTAGCAACTAGCTTAGTTTATTATTTTGGACCTTTTTGTCTTCATATTTCAATGTGTAGATGATTTATTTTGTAAACATAGCTATTTGGTCATGTTATTGTTGACAATTGCGAGATAACATATTTCATTCCGTAAGTTAATGGCCTACTTTCTATTATATGGCTTGAAAATTTGTATGTTTGTTTGTAAATGATAGAATCTAGATTCTAGATGGTTGATGCGAAACAGGACTCTGCGAGTGATCGCAAGTCCAACTCATATCAGCTAGCAAAAGATCAGGGTTGAATCTGGGCAAGTCAAACTCGCGTTGATTGATTTTGACTCGTGGTCAACGCGAGTTTGACTCGCGACTCATAGGTCATCTCGACTTTGGCGATTTTCAGAGCTCAACTCGGTGACCACGAATTTTAGGTTAAATTGGTTATCGCATGGTGGTTTATCTCGCTATGTGGTCTATTTCTGTGTGATTTATTTCATAGAGGTGGTTTATTTCGCGGCGTGTTTACTCCACGTTGCATCATTTCACATAGATACATTGGAGTCTGTTGCTTGGAGTATGCGCCATTTCTCTTGCAGTTTGCCCCCTGAAGTCTACACCATTTCACTTGGAGTCTTCCACTTGCCACCTAGAGTTTGGACTCGAAATGGATTTGTGATAACAAATAAGAAGTCAACTCAAAATGCTAGGATTGGTATAGTGATGCAACCCCATGACCGTCATGTTGAAAGAATATTGCCAAAACCACTTGGAATTTAGAACGACTTGTAAATGTTGCAAAAATAGTAACCATGAGCTTCATTTAAGTCCAACAACATTACGAAAAGGAACTAAACTCATAATCTTGGATGCTCATAAGCAGTTTGTGGAAAAGTTGAACAGACAATAACTAAGAACAACATCCCTTGCCTTGGACCTTGGACCTTGGACTAGAACAGTCTTAAAAAAGACACAGGTAATCCTGTACTAAAAGAAGTCAATGCACCTAACCACAGATCAAGCAAAAGTGGAATTCGTGTTGATGAATCCCTTCCTTCTTTTGTAACAAATGCTCGCATACAATGAAATGTCCTGTATTGAAAATAACAAATGCTACGTAGGCACACGCTGATTATTCATTTACAAGTAGACCTAATAAGTCTTGGAAAACCTTATTTTTCCAATGTGTTTTGATTTTGATTTTTGTTTCTTTGCTTATAATAGTCTTGGTGATTTGGGGCACTCTTTGAATCATCTTGCCCAAAAAGATTAGACAAAATCAACGTGTTTTGGGAGCATACAAAATCACCTAATACTAGGATACTCAGTACTTTGGAATCTGGATCATGTATGGACTCATAACATATATGAAATACATATTCGTTCATGATATTTTGCACATCTATTGATATTATGCATTGTTTGGACATGGCTTTATTGAATATCAATGAAAAATGTTTTTTTTTTCTTAATTCAATATGTGTATATATGTATTGTATTCTTTTTTCACGATCCAATTAAAACTCTTTGCTCTTTTGCCTTGCCAATTTATTGTCGATTCCCATTGTGGTAAAACTGAGACTAATTAATCATTAATGTACTATGGATACCATTTCTAGCTTGATTTATGTACAAATATGCATGATTTCATATATTTTGTAACTAGTTTGGCATTCTGGATGATTTTTTCGAATGTAAATGCCATATATATATATATATATATATATATATAAACGCTTCAGAGGATTTTTGGAAAATGATCGTTTTGTTAGTTTTTGTAGCATTGGATGTGTTCTAGCCACAAAATTTGGTGGAGAGGCTAGAGTACATGAGATATCCATGACCCTGAAACCGTTTCTGGAAATTCCACCTAGAAGTGACTTGATCAGATTATTAACCAATTTTTTAATGTTGCCTAAGTCTAAACTTAGGAAAATTGCTTAATTAATCAATATTAATTAAGTCAAGGTGAGAATCATCTAGAAAATCACACAGATTGATTCCAAGATGATCCTAGCCATCAATTAAGTTTTAATCTTGGTCATTGGTGCTCCAATAGTGGATTATAAGAGGAAGTCGATGGGCACTTGGAGAACACACTTGTGAACACCAGAAATTCGATTTCCAAAGTAGCAGCAGTCAGCTACTAGAGGGCCAAAGATCAAAGCAGGGGCGGGAACAGCGATCAGGAGGAAGTTTTCCAGGTCCGGAGAGGTAGCAACAATAGGGCCGAGTTATTCCCAGTGAGGCAAAGCAGAGGACTACGCAGTTGCTTTAGATTCACAGTTCAATTTCGCTGAGGTAAAATCTGTTCTCAGTTTCAGACGTCGGGCAAAGGTTCCAAAGTGTCAGAGAGATGATTTCCTTAGTGGAGGTAGGCAAAATGACTTCATTAGATACTGGTTGGAGGCTTGACATCATAGAGACTGCGTAGAGCAGCGTAGAGGCTGACGCAGAGGATTCTGGAGGCTGAGTTTTCTGAAGGCAAGTTGTGTTGGGATTGCTTGTGGATGAAGGGTAATCCCTTCAATAATTTTGCCCAAATTTTCTTACTGTGGATTGTCAGTTTCAAGCATAATAAAATAAAACCCTCATTTGTTGCACTGATTTACCGCATTGGGTTTTTCCAGGGACTTTTTTCCAAAAACAACAGTGTTAATTTTTATGTATGTGTGCTAGTATATTCTCAATTCCAATGCTATTTACTTTGATTTTCACTGCTGCATAATAAAATAAAACCCTCATCTGCTGCACCGATTTATCGCAATGGGTTTTTCCAAGGACTTTTGTCCAAAAACAACGGTGTTAATTTTTATGTATGTGTGTTAGTATATTTTCAGTTCCAACGCTATTTACTTTCAACTGTTTTATTTCTGAAGGTTGCAGTGTCTTTATTTCGATGTTTCCATAGCAATAAACTGAATAATTTATCAATTGGAAATTATTCTCCTAATTGTTAATTTTAATTAACAATTTATTCACTGATTCCTAAAGCAAATACTGAATAATTCACACTGCAACCTACACAAATAAAACTGCCGAAGAAATAACACTGGAAGAAATGCTAGCACACACATAAAATGACAATTATTTTTGGACCAATGTCCTCAGAAAAACCCAATTCAGGAAAATTGGTGTAGCAGGTGAAGATTTTATTATTATGCAGCAATGAAATAATATGAGTACAACTGGATGCCAAAACTAGCAATCCTACAGAGAAACACTAGCAAGAAAATCTAGTGACGAGAAATTCCTCACTCCACAGGCAAATCTCGACACTGACCTCAGCTCAAATTGAGTCGTCCAAACTGCCTCTGTGCAGTCACTGCATCACCCTAGCGCAGTTGTTGTTGCTCTCAACTTGGAACAGTTTCTTCTCAAGTCGTCTAACCAGTTGTTTTTTGGGAAAACATTTCTCCTGGCCTCTAGAACCTCTACCCATCTTCTGGCACTGAAATTATGCTTCTCCCCAGCAATTTGACTTTGCCTTTAGAGGCTACTGCGTCAGCGTCACTGTGGCTCCTCTGCCTCTCTGCAAATGCACTCACTGGAACTGGAATCCTTCCTCCAGCATCATTGTCTTTGCCCCTCTCACTGCTTCGATCTCACTAGCTCTCTCTTCGGCAATTGACTGTTGCTACTCAGGGAATCAATTTGCTCATGAAATTGGATTGTTGAAGTGATTTCTCCAAGCCCCATCGACTTCTTCTTATAATCCTCTATTGAGACTTCAATGGCCAAGATTAGATCTTAATCGATGGCTAGGATTAACTTGAAGTCGATCTGTGTGAGTCTCTAGAACATTCACACCATAACTTAATTAATTATGATTAATTAGTCATGTTTCCTAAGTTGAGACTTAGGAGATATTTAAAAAACTACTAATAATCTAATTAAGTCATTTCTAGGTGGAATTTCCCGAAACAACTTTTATGTTTTGGAGATCTCATGCATTCTAGTCTCTCCACAAAATTTCAAGGCTAGAAAACATCTGATGCTACAAAAACTAACACTCCTTAAAGAGGAATGTGTTCTAGCGTTGTTGCTTCCTGTAGCAACACTTTGTCTCCGCATCATCTCCTGTTACGCTGCTGATGTTTGGCTCTCTGTTGCCCACCAACTACTACACAACTATGATATACGTTGCATCTATGCTGCTGCTGACCCTACCATACTGTTGCCAACACTACATCTGCATTGCAACTCCTTCTCATTTGTTGCTACTGCAACTGCAACAACTGCAATTGAGAAGCATCCTAAATACTGAATCAACTGTGATCAGTATAATGCATCTGTCACCCGAGTCTCTGGCTACTGCTAGTATCTGCGTTGTCACCGAGGCATATGCGTTACTGCTGACTATTCTCTATGCCATCTGCATTGTTGCCAACTCTGCACTATGCTCCCCACCATCTGATTGCAACTAGACTCTGCATCTGTCACTCTGGCATCTGACTACATCTACTATCATTGATCCATCCTGCTACTGAAATACTGTGGGCCCCTATAGCAAGGTATTGATTCAAGAGGCGGATCTCCTCAAGAATCCTATCCATCTGTAGAAATTTGGGGCTACAATACCAAGTCACCCCACATCACTCCTAGGGTATGTCAGCAAACATGGCGAAGCCTTCCTCCAGCCTGGAGGAAAGAATGTCGATCTCTGCTGATGCTACCTGCTGGTCCTGCTTCTCCTATTTGTCCTTCTTCCTAAGAGGACACTGGGTACTGTAGTGGCCAAACTCACCACATCTAAAGCACTTGACCTTTGACAGGTCCTTCTTCTTTCGTTGCTCCCCCTATCCCTGACTAGGACCCTTTGATGCGATGGCCACATTCTCCTCCTCCTTCACCTGCTTTGATCCGCTGCTGCTACTACTGCCATTGATAGAGCTCTTCACTAAGTCTTGCCTCAACTCCTCTTGTTGCAAATCGGCCCACATCATGTCCCACCTAGGCAAGGCTTCTCTGCCCAAGATGCTTTGGGCGAATACCTGCCACTCCTCGAAAACACTGTTGAGTGCCAATCGTACTAGCTCTATGGCTTGAGGCACTGCCCCAACAGCTGGCAACTAATCCCGAATCTCCTGATTCCTGGTGAGGAAGGGGTCTATGCATTCCCCTTTTTGCATCCTGGTGCATCTCAAATTCTCCTCCAAGTACGTCTTTCACTACTCAGAACTGCCTTGGTATAGCATGGAAAGTGTATCCCACATCTCCTTGGTTGTTCCCTGGCCCGCTATGTGTGATACAATGTGATCTCAAACACTGTCAAGTATCGACTTCTTTTCCCTCGCCATCTCCTTTCTATACTCCTATAGTTGATCTGTATTTGTGGGGGTAGCTAACACTGCATCTATGAATGGCTTCAGGCCATATTCATCGAGAAGGAAGGACATCCTTTCCTTCCAGATGACATGGTTGGAAGCACCGTCTAGCATGTCCTGATCTCGTAGTCCAGCAGTGGCCATCTCAAATAATGTCGAAAATCCCCTCTTCCCTTCTGCTCAGCTCCTGCTAGGCTATTTTCACTCCCTTCTCGAGTGAGAAACACTGCTCACAACGACTATTGATTTGCAAGGGAATTCGAACTTCTTGAGACTAGAAATTCCCTGAGGAAAATTTTCTTCAGTGTGTGCTCTTCTTCCTCCTGACGCTAGTTCTGCTGCGTCCAACTAGAGATCAAAATATTGGCTGCTCCCTCTGCCTCTGAAAACCCTCGACCTAGAGAGATCGAATTTTTCTGTCCCTCTCACAGAAAAATTGTTTCTCCTCAAGAATTCAACCTCTTGGCCAAGGTAACTGCATTGCCTCGGGGGTTTTGATTTGTTGCCCCTCAACGAATAGCGAAACTCCCTCTTCCTTTGCTACTGAGCTCTCAGACTGATCATCTGTGCTTTGATACCATGTGAAAAATCGCAAATCCGATTCCTATTGCAGCAGCTAGAAATTATTTTCCTAATTGTTAATTTTGATTAACAATTTATTTACTGATTCCTACAGCAAATACTAAATAACTCTCACTGCAACCTACACTAGAAATAACACTGGAAGAAATGCTAGCACACACTCATAAAATGACAATTATTTGTGGACCAATGTCTCTGGAAAAAACCAACTCAGGAAAACCGGTGCAACAGCTGAGGATTTATTATTATGCAGTAGTGAAATAATCTGAGTACAACTGGATGCTGAAATAGGCAATCCTACAGAAAAAACACTGGCAAGAAAATCAACTGAGGAGAAATTCCTCACTCCACAGGGAAATCTCGGAACTGACCTAAGCTCAAATTGAGCCGTCCAAACTGCCTCTGTGCAGTCACTGCCTCAACCTAGCATATTTGTTGTTGCTCTCAGCATGGAATAGTCTCTCCTCAAGTCGTATGACCAGTTGTTGTTTGGAAAAACATCTCTCCTGGCCTCTGGTACCTCTGCCCAGCTTTTGGCACTAAAATTCTGTTTCTACCCAGCAATTTGACTTTGCCTCTAGAGGCTATTGCGTTCCTCTGCATCAACCTCATTGTGGCTCCTCTGCCTCTCTACAAATGCACTCACTGGAACTGGAATCCTTCCTCTAGCTTCACTATCTCTTCTCGTCTCTCACTACTTCGATCTCACTAGCTCTCTCTCCAACAATTACTGCTACTACTCAGGAAATCGATCTGCTCTTGAAATTGAACTGTTGAAGTGATTTCTCCAAGCCCCATCAGCTTCTTCTTATAATCCTCTGTTGAGACTTCAACAACCAAGATTAGATCTTAATCGATGGCTAGAATTATTTTGAAGTCGATCCGTGTGAGTTTCTAGAACATTCACACTATAACTTAATTAATTTTGATTAATTAGTCATATTACATAAGTTTAGACTTAGGAAATATTTTAAAAATTTACTAGAAATCTAATTAAGTCATTTCTATGTAGAATTTCCATAAACGATTTCTGGGTTTTGGAGATCTCATGCATTTTGGTCTCTCCATAAAAATTCAAGGCTAGAACACATCCGATGCTACAATAACTAACATGAAGGCCATAAGCCATGCCGTAAATAATAAAGACAATGGTGGAAGCGATATGCCAGAGATTGCCATCCATCGAAAGTTTATGAGCTTGGTTGTTGACATCTCTATATTTTGGTTGCAAGAGAAGATCTCATGGACTAGATTACATCATTTTCTTACCTCTTCTCACATAATCATCCATATGTGGGCATCAAATTTTCCCACTTCTCACCCACAACATCCTCATGTGTTTGGGTTTGCATTTGCTTTGGGACTTGCTGCATGAGTAATCATATAGGCAGGAATATTTATATTGACATGATGTTATGTTGGTTGCATTGGCTTTATCATTACACTTAATAATAGCTTCGTCATATGCATATTAGGGTAGGATGCATTGCATGCTCATTTCCACATTAGAGTTAACATCATATGATATTTCTCATGGTAGATAGGTGCATATCTGCATATTTTATTTTCTGTTGATTTTATGGCCTCGCATATAGCACGTGTGATCATGAGACACCAAAAGCATGCTGCCCCGTGTTTTTCCATCTATTATATGTACAGGTGACAGGTCTACGGTAACCAAGAGATTGTTGGAGTTCTCGTGACCTCCCATTCGAATAGTTTCGCCAACTTCTTCGAGAGATCACGTCCCAGTTGGAGCCAAATGTTACACACCATTTTGTGGGTACTATACCTAGGAGATTTTTTTTTTTTTCTCCAAGATGGTCCTCAACCGGTAGCCATCAGCCCCTTGCAGCCACCAAATAGATCATTGTGCCATTTTTCCACCACCTGAGCCAGCCATCTAGTCCCTCTCCCATTTTCCGTGATCATATGTTTGAAGGTGGGCCTCCCAAACCTAAAGATATGCCTTGTCATTTGGAAATTGAGTATTGTAGTTTGCATATAATTGGACACGTCTAGGCATGGATTAATAGGGGGATTCTGCGAAAAGAATGGGTTAGGTTTGTGCTCGTCCCCTAGACCCCTTTTAGGTATTAACCTTGAATTCTAGTCTTGTGGAATCTCTTTTACTGGCCATTTGGCTCTAGGGATGGTATTTCACGATAAACCTCGATTTTGGTTATGTGGTCTCGCTCCCTTATCTACTTACATTACCCCCTTTCCATTCATTATAACTCTATTCATCATTTCTCCCACCTGGGTCCACATTCCTCTACTGGGTCCACATAGGGTTAGCTCGCCCCTTCCCCTTGCCCTCAGCTTGAGTCAGGCCTAGTATAATGCCAAGAAGGTTGATGTAGCTAAAAAGAAAGATAAAAGCATATTTGGTCACATTCAACAGGAAAATGTACCACAAAATGCAAAAGATGGTCGAGATAAACACATTTAGCAAGTGGGAAAAGGCCAATACATGAGATCTACCCCATCATCATGGTCATCACCCTCGTTCCCACAAGTTTTATGAACCTCCCTCATCATATAGGGGCCCGTGAATGTCCCAACCCCTAGTGGGCAATGAATTGCTTTACCATTAAAGGGGGGTATTCATTGTTATATCTTATGCATCATGCTCTTACTCGTTGAACCCCGAGCAGTTAATCAAAGAAAATCATAAAAAGGCAAAAGACATATAAAGAAGGGTGGAAAAATAAAGGCCAAGGCACATCATGTATCATGATTTCTCCCTCCTAAACATTATAACCCCAAGTGTGAGCTTCCCTTTTATTAGCTACCCTTGTACCCCAACATGTGGCCCAAGGCTGCCCCTTCTCATCCCCTACTTCACTCATCTATCTGTCACATGGCACCACCTTTTGAAGGATGTACCTTGACTATCTTATCCCCTTTAGAAGTAGAAACCACCTAATAAGATTATTGGTTAACCCCATTTGGAGTTTAGGAGACAATGGCACATCCCGAAACCCATTATGGAAGGGCAAGCCATTATGAAGTCCCCACCTGTGGTCCATAATTTTGTAATCTCATTTACTTGATGTCTAATGACTTGTTGTACTGGAAAACTAGGGGACGCATTGGATCTTATGCAGGTTTGCAGATGGTCTCCATTTTGGGTTTGGTATCGGGTCCTAATCCTTCAAAGGGCTGCATTGGCACATGTAGGGTGTGCGTTGAGAGCCATGGGCCTCCACAACAATAGACATCACTCCATGGATCCCCACATCCATTCAGAGATTACTCGTGGTTCACTTATTGGACGAGGAAGATGTACCTGATCCATAAACCCCAGTTGGCCCCAAATTTGCACAATACACTTGGCAGATGATCCAAGACTTGCACGATGATGTGGCATCACCTACACCATCATCCTAGCCCTTGCAGGCAATCTACAGGCATCTTCGATTTGTTTGGATACCCATGAGAATACTTGTGTGCGCCCACATGTCATTTGGAGAACCACAAGTTATTACAAGGGGCCAATCACTTGTCCACTGCTTTTGAGGGTCCTACTCTTCATTGTGGCACCCATGGAATTCATTAGGCCTCTTAGAGGACCCTATGACATGCATAGATTATTATTTGACCACTTGAGAGGCTTATTCTTTCATTTATTGGCTAGTTTGGTGGGCTTGTCACCAAAAGTTGAATTATTATAACATTATTTTATATTTGGGGCTTATGTAGGCCAAGGAGGCTAATTCGAACTCCTTATTTATGTATAAATACAAGTGAGATGAGCACATTTACTCCTCATCACTTTGGATTGGATCTCTTCTCTCTCTTGAGACTTTCACACTTTTTCTAGGGGATTAATTGGAGCTTTATGGATGAATTTTGATGTGTGGATATTGGTCTATCTTATCTTGGAGCTTCTCTTTTGTCAATGTGGATGGTTGGATATACTTCGTTACATGTAAATACATGCTTTTAAAGTTATTCATGTTTTACTTTATCATATACATTGGACTGGGATTTCACAATTTCTAGGGCTAATTGCTGCATGCATTTATTGCTTAAAATTGTGGAATTTTGTCTCTATTATAGCATCTCTCAATGTATGGGCCATGTAATGTGAACAAAATCTCCTAGGGGTAATTCTATCAAAGAATTTGACCTTGATAAGCCATCTCCTTTGCACATCAAAGTATAAACGCTGCAAGATTGCTTCTCCTTGACCTAGAAGGCTAGCGAAGTGGTCTTGAGGCCTCCTTGACTAAGAATCAAGAATCCTACTCAAATTTCATCATAGACTCCATTCTCCCAAGATTATGGCATTGATCTACCAAGAGGTGGTCACCAAAAATCACAACCTTTCACCTTCATTAAGGTCTAGCCAAGTTCGGGCACCTGGGGCATCAATTTCCCGACAAGCTAGCCCTCTAAAAGTTCGATCTCTTAGGGTATCCTGTGTTGGTGTTTCCTCAATGCCTCCTCCAATTTTGAAGCCATTCCGACAATGGAGTTTGGAGAAAAGCCAAACCCTAGCTCCAGGATCAAACTTTGCCTTAGCATCCCCAAGGCTAGTACCTCATAGGATCAAATCAAAACCTTCAAGTGAAAATTCTTTCTTTGATCATTTCCCCACCTTGGCTAGGGTAAGAACATCATTGGTTGCCATAATCATTCCTCCTATCCTAGACCATGTCCACTTGGTCCCATGTGATCCCATTCCTTTGAAAAAACAATTCTTCAATAACCATCCAAGATACCAATTAGAATAAAGATTTTAGGGATTGGAAAGTTCCTTCATAAGTCATATGACATATTGACACTTGTGTTTTGTTCCCCATATGACATATTGACATAATATTATTAGCAACTCCATTCTGAGAACGAAGCCCTAGTTCTTCATTGAACTTTAAGGTCGATGCTTGTAGGGTGAAGCAAGAATTTTTTTAGGTATTTTTAATTTCACCTTGGCAACTCCTACATATTTTTCATGCATACCTCAAATAGGTTGTCCTTCTTTGATAAATTTCCCGCTTTGAACATTGCTAGCATCCCTGGGTATCCTAATCATGTCATGGGAAGGATGGTACGTGGGGTGCCCGTGTTTGATGGTGATCCACTCTCCGCAATTGACCACGTAGAAAGATTTAATGCACATGCTTCAAGAGAGAAGGTTGTTCACCAAGATGTCCTTATGTTTATTCACAAGATCTCTCAGTGGTCATAACTCATGGCTACAAGATCATGAACCTAGGAGTATCTCATCTATTGAAGAGTTTGTTGATGGCTTACTTAGACATTTTCAAGTACACCCTGTATTAAGCATCCAAGAGGAAACCTTCATCAAGCATCATCAAGACATTAAGGATCTAGGTAATGATCAAGAAGACGAGTCCTCCTTGGGTCCACATGATGAAAATGATGATTTTCAGGACACATGCTGGGAATGATGAGTTTATGGAAAGTGAAATTGAGACGAACCTTACCTTTCTCAAGGATATTATTCCTGATGAATCCTATTTTGAAAACCTTGAGAAAGATGATCCCATTAGCCCCTTGGAAGATGACATTGAAGACTCTATCACAGGGTTCGTCGAACCTAAAGGTTGAGGTCCGAAATTCGACGAATTTCAAAAAAAAATTTAAGGTTCATTTAGGTTCGAGAAGGTTCAGTTCCTGCTGCGTGCATTATTATTATAACGACATTCATATTGTTATTACCCTAAGGTTTAGGTTCGAGAAGGTTCGGTTCCTGCCACTGTATCCTAACTTGGACAGTATTCCATATAATCGTCCCAATCTCCCAATGAGCCTGTGCGCGATTTCCGAATCATGGTTCAAATTTTCTTTCTAAAGCGTTGACATTATTATAATTTTACAAGTATTATAATATATTGCAGTATCGAAATCTGTGTACATACATTATAATGTGTTCAAAGCATTATATTTTTACGCGTCAACATTATTATAATTCTGAACTGTAGTATTGAACTCAACATACATGTATTACAGGCAATACAATATGTTAACACATTACAATGTATTGAACTCAGCTTATATGAGGCATTACAATGGGCTAATGTATATTTATTATTATTATTATAATAATAAAGCTAAGTGAGCATAATTTAAAAATTATATATTTTTATGAGAATTATTTTTAATATATTTTAAATTATATTACATTAACGGGTATTGTTATTTTAAATATTATAAAATAATATAAATATATATTAATGGGAAATTATAAAATTTATATGATATAGTATATGAATAAAAATTATAAATATATATTAATTATAAATGAATATAAAAGATTTATGTAATTTTAATTATTGTATATATATATTTTTAAAATTATATACATGAACGAACCTAATGGCGAACCTCATTCGAACCTCATCAAAAAATTCGAACTCGAATCGAACTTAATTGTAATCGAATTCGAATTCGAACCCGAACCATGTGACATTGGTGTGAGATGATTGATAGCTATCTAATGCAGCTGAGATTCACTAGGAGTGAAACCGATCCAAACCATTACTCAAAGGTTGTGGATGATAAACCTCTCATACCGGCACCTATGTCTAACAGGTGCAGACCCTCTCATTTATAAGAGATAGAGGGAGTTGGATTTTGAATATGGGAAGATAAGCTGCAAGCTTGTGACTGCCTCAAGGATCTTAACTTTCAGAAGTTATATGGTAATGATGTTGGACCAGATTTAGGAAATGCCTTTGAGTTTCATAAACTCATTCGCGTTGATGTACTTGGGGAACCCCCGTCTAGGCATATGGGATGTAGTTAGCATGGTGAGCTCATATTTGAGCCTCACTGGATTGGTGCCAAGAATCTTCTGAGATATCTTCAGGGCACAATCTCTCATGGATTGAGATACACTGCCGAAAACATGAAACCACATGATTATTTGAATGATGAGTGGGCAAGCAGTATGGAGGATCACTAGAGCACTTCCCAGTGCTGTTTCTCTTTGGAATCTGCCTCGATATCCTGGATGAGCAGGAAGCAGAAATCGGTGACTCTGAGCAACACCAAGGCAAAATACATTGCTGATAGTATGGCCTTCTGTAAGGCAGTCGGGTTGCTGAAGCTCTTCAGTGAGCTGTTTTTACACATGATGAATACCACTGTGATTCTCTATGACAACCAGAGGTGGGATTTGATTTGACAATTGCTCCAGCAGATAGACATCAAATACTGCCTTATCAGGCTCCATCGCACCGAGATGATGTACAGGACAGAGCCTCGAGGAAAGATCAAATTTGTGATTTTCCCGAATGACTTGGAGTCGTCGAGAGACCTTTGTAAAAGGGTCCTGCATGTTGCATACATTGAGCTCTGGGAGCTCTGGGGGGCTTGCAGTTCTACTGGACCATAACGACCATAGGGTGACTCACCCTCGCCTGGTGGTGCGCAACTGGAACGATGATTCGCTCTCTTGTGGGGACCAAGTTGAATCACTCTCTTGGTGAACAGGATGATTCGCTCTCCCTGTGTTAGCAGGATGATTAGTTCTCCTGTGAGGGCCTGGATTGATTGTGTTCTCGCATGGCAGGCTGGATTGATGTGTTCTCCATGGCGATTATAGTAGGATCGATGTGTTCTCTTGTGAGGGGACAAGATTTGATTAAGTTCTCTTGTGAAGCATCCTACCCATGCTTTCGGACTCATGGGAAGTAACCTCTCATCTGATCAATGAGCAGGGAAATGAAGTTAGGGACCATAGTAGTACCGATGGACGCATCGTTGTATCTATCGTACTCCCTACGCTAGGATGACCTCCATTGATCTGGGACCAATGATACTGGTCTGGGACCAGTGGTAGGAGTTGTACATACTATGACGCTGACTTCGGGTCGGCTGAGACTGATCTGGGACCAGTGGTACACTCTCTGAGCCTGCGATATTGGTCTGGGACCAGTGGTAGGAGTTGTACATACTATGACGCTGACTTTGGGTCGACTGAGACTAGTCTGGGACCAGTGGTACATACTCTGAGACTGACTTTGTGTCAGTGCAGGACTGGTCTGGGACTAGTGAGAGTCGTACATACTATGACGCTGACTTCGGGTCAGTTGAGACTGGTCTGGGACCAGTGGTACACTCTCTGAGCCTGCGATACTGGTCTGGGACCAGTGGTAGGAGTTGTACCTACTATGACACTGACTTTGGGTCAGTTGAGACTAGTCTAGGACCAGTGGTACATACTCCGAGACTGAAGACTGACTTCATGTCAGTGCAGTACTGGTCTGGGACCAGTGAGAGTGGTACATACCATGACGCTAACTTCGGGTCGGCTGAGACTGGTCTGGGACCAGTGGTACACTCTCCGAGACTGCGATACTGGTCTGGGACCAGTGGTAGGAGTTGTACCTACTATGACACTGACTTTGGGTCGGTTGAGACTGGTCTGGGACCAGTGGTGTGCACTCTGAGACTGACTTTGGGTCAATGGAGAATGGTATGAGACATTCTCGATCAATTCTTCTTCTTCATAGTTCAGCAGAGCGGAGCAGAGCAGAGATAGCAGAGCTAAGCAGAGCTGGGCTGAGCAGTGCAGGGCACTGATGGCAGAGATAGTACAGTCAGACTTATGGATCACCGAATGGAGTTCTCCCTAGTTGAGAGGGAGTGTTAAATTGGCAACTAGGGCCAAAATCCATGTGGGTCAGCTTATTTATGGCAGCTGATATTTTTATTGGATCCCTCGTCGAGAGGTGTAGGATCGATCTAAAGATCATCCGATTCCGATAAATATTTATGGTGATATGAATTTATTTTGATTATGGATTTATTATCAAGCCGACCAGCATCTTATGTAGGCTCAGAACCCAACCGACGTGTCTATTCAACCTCTACGTTTTTAGTATAAATAAGAGAGGATTTGGAGTCATTAGAGGCAACTCTTTAGGTGATCTCCTCTCCACCTTTTGGGTTTTTGGAGAAGGAGAGATACTAAAGAGTATGATGCCCTAGCTATAGTACGATGCCCTAATCCAGCGATTATATGCACAGTTAAGTGATGCCCTAGATACAGTTATACGTTGTCAATAAAAAGGAACCGCAGTCAGAGCATATGGAACAATACACAGTTCATAATGGAAGTAAAACGGTGTTTATATGCTGGACATATTACGCTGTTCATGGTTCATGATATATACTTGACATTTCTACGCTCTCTACATAGTCAACGTAAGGCTCTCATCATCTATACGCAAAGAGACCTTACACACAGCTGGACATTGATACGCAGTCAATGTAATAGAAGAATATACACTGGCTTAATAAGCCCTAACCGCAGTCAAATGAAAACACTTGTATATACGCTGCAATGGAAACAACACTTGCCCTAATTATACACAGGGCGGGGATCCTTACACGTAGTTAGGTTATGGAAGGCGTTATGTTGTAATAGGAGAAAATTCACACGCTGTAATGAATTCATCTAGCCGCTGTTATGGGCAACAATTCATACGCTAAAATGGGTACATCCAGCCACAGATCATGGAGACAGTAATACGCATTTCATGGATATAATATGCTGTTCTAATTGGATGTGATATGCCCTTCATAATGAATGTGATTCACTGTTCTAAGTGAATGTGATGCGCTGTTCACGTAGTCATATATGATATGAGACTCCTTTCATGCAGTTAATATACAGAGGGCAGAGACACGCAGTCAATGTGATACCATAATCACTGTCAAAGTGAGGTAGTCGCAGATCATACGTGAAGGAGCTATAGACTCAACATACCTGTGTGTATCCTCGAATGAAGAAAGCAGGATGTATGTGATCTAGGCACATCTATCTCAGATAGATGAGGCATAAATAACTTTGGTTAAGGACAAAGTGTATGAATCATCCTCGGTTTGTCCAAACTCAATAAAGATCACGTTGATAGCTTCATAATAGTAAGGTGGATTTACGCTAATTCAGTAAGTCTACATGATGATGAAAATCCTTGGTGGCATACCTGTAGCAGCCCTATCACAATGAACAACAGTGATAGAACTATAATAAATATTATGTTAGAAGTTACTGTCCTAGCATAACTCAGATCGATGATAGTCTGAGATTCTTGGTATACCAGTAAAAAGACACAGTCTCAACATAATGAGAATGATAAACAATCTTAGATCATGATGATGGAAGGGGCAGCATATGCACAGGCAGCATGATGACGATGAGTCATACTAGCAGGGGCAGCATATGCACAGGCAGCATGATGACGATGAGTCATACTAGCGGGGGCAGCATATGCACAGGCAGCATGATGATGATGAGTCATACTAGCAGGGGAAACATAATGACGATGATGTATGAGCAGCATGGTATGATGCAGCATGATGGTGCTACACGGTAAGGTGCAGCACTATGATAGGTGAAGAAGTCACCTTAGAGAATCAGTTGAAGCAATATGTCTTCAACTGATCTCTGTAGATATCATAAGTTGAAGTATTGACTTCTATTGTAAATGTACTCTCTCTCTCTTTCTCTGCTTAACTTTGAAGAACATAAAAGAAGAATTGATCAAGGGTTTCCCCACACATTGTGGGGTTTGTCCCTGGCTTGCGCCATATATTGTGTCCTCTTGCCTTGGCTTGTCTTCTGCAATTTATATTTATGTTCTATCTGCAATTTATCTTAATGTTGATGTGATTGCTAACTGTGAAAATTTAAATAAATTGCTTTAGCATAGAATATACCTAAACTTAACAGTTTTGGAGCAGATCCACTCTACAGAATTTATCATATTGTTTGGTACATGTGATAAAGGAATGATGTAGTCTTACTCTTAGTAGCATAACAATGACAAGGGTTACATAATAAAGCAGTAATGAGAATCACTGTCTCAACAAATATACAATGATGTCAAAGGTATATTGCAGCAGTCCACATAATGATGATTTCAATGAAGAGCTCATTGACATAATGTAATGACTGTCTTAGTGCATCAATGAAAGCATAGAGATCACAGTGAGTGGATCACATTGATATGAAGCAACAGTGAGTATCTCCGTAATAATGGCTTCAATGGTGATGAAATGAGGAGGATCTTAGCAACGATGGGAAAGAGGATAAGAGATCTGGTATATGGATCTCGGTGACATGCAGCAATGACTTGGAGTACAACATGATGTTTGAGTAGCATGATGTATGGGCAACATGATGTAGATCATGGGCAGCATGATGTATGGGCAACATAGTGATCAGATCATGAGCAACATG
This sequence comes from Pinus taeda, assembly GCA_000404065.3. Classification (NCBI taxonomy): domain Eukaryota; kingdom Viridiplantae; phylum Streptophyta; class Pinopsida; order Pinales; family Pinaceae; genus Pinus; species Pinus taeda. The sequence continues at coordinate 75,140 of APFE030420225.1, read as the reverse complement.
ATGATGCATGATGCAGCATGTGGTACTACACGGTAAGGTGCGGCAAATGGATGAGATGTATCACTATGATAGGTGAAGGAGTCACCTTAGAGAGTTAGTTGAAGCAATGTGTCTTCAATTGATCTCATGCGATATCAAAAGTCAAAGTGTTGACTTCTATTGTAAATGTATTCTCTCACTTTCACTGCTGAACTTTGAAGAACATAAAAGAAGAATTGATCAAGGGTTTCCCCACATTGTGGGGTTTGTCCCTGGTTAGCGCCACATCTTGTGTCCTCTTGTCTTGGCTTGTCTTCTGCAATTTATATTTATGTTCTATCTGCAGTTTACTTTAATGCTGATGTGATTACTAACTGTGAAAATTTAAATAAATTGTTCTCGCATAGAACATACCAAAACTTAACATGGTATCAGAGGTGAGGTGAAGAAAATGCCCAAGCAAAAGTGAAAGAGCAATGACGAAAGACAATTGGGACAAAACAAGATGATTAATGGGTTCCTCATAATTCACCTAGGGTGAAGTCGAAGTAGAGAATATTATCAGAATGGCGCCGCAGAAGTTTTTGATGGACCATCTAAAGATCACTTCATTGGAAAGTTCGGATCCAAGGGTGGAAGGAAAGGCAGATGCCTTGGTTGTAATAAGTTTAGCCATTATGCGAAGGAGTGTTCGAATGGCAGAGAAACTTCTCTTGATAAAGATAAACAAATCATTTTAGGGTCAAGGGAATGGCATGTAATACAATTCATCAAGGAGAAATGGTCGACTCTTCAAAGAAAGCAAGGAATCCCCGACACTTCATCGGATAGATAATCGTGGGATTATACTTGGAGCCGATACAACCTATCCCGGAAAGGGTGTAGGGAATGTTACACCTAAACTGAATAAGGGTAAATCGATTCATTTACAAAATCTCTTTCATGTACCTGATCGCAAGAAGAACCTGGTGTCCATCTCAAAATGGAAGTCAAAGGTTTCCAGGTAGCACTCATCGATGGAAAGGTACGTAGATTTTTCAAAGATGTTTTTGAGTTCAGGGTTGTATCAAGTTGCAGGAAGTCCAATGGGGACCATGTCCATTGACACAGCACCAGAGGTCTGTGTGTCAGATGGTGACAGGGATGCCTAAATTCAAAAGAGCATGAAGGTACATGTCTGAAATGTACCGAAGGAAGATGTTACAAGGGTGACCATTCCCCTCATATAGCAGGTCCACAGGTTTGGAACAACCCTAAGAGTTTGAGATTCATGATCGGGAATCTCATATATATAGGTGGTGTTGACCCTGCCGCCCGCACCTACCTACAAGTCAGTGAGAAAAGCCTTCAACCCCACAAGGTGTGGTTGGTGGCAGGGAACTCAGAGAAGGGGCTGTCACACTAATCCCAACTCTCTCCGTTTGAACTATCTCCTAGGCTAGCTAAGGGGGGTGGTCCATAATGAAAAGTTAAGCTAAAAAACAAAGATGCGAATTTCTAGGAGAATTGTTAGAGTTAAATAGATTATTTGTCTAATATCTATAAGCAAAACCTGATATGAGCAATAGCCATTAACATATGAGATAAGCATGAAACACATAAACAACCAATGCCTTCAAAGCGTTGCTCTTCAAGAAATGAAAAAATTTTATTTTTTATATTTTTTGCTCAGAATGAAGTCAAATGCTTTCAAATGAAAGAAGAAAATATGCGATAATTTTTCAAGATAGAAACTAAGCAAAGGGCTCAGGAAACCCCCTCTTAAATAAATCTTTTGGTGTCTAATGAGCTTGCTGGCTTGAACAACTTGTGGGACCTTCGATATCGTTGGAGGTGACTATTCCGACCGAAGAAGTCCTCAAACTCCAATAGAGCTGGCAACCTGTCCCTTGAAAACACAAAAATGCTTGCAAACCAATTGTTAGTGCAAAAGAGACTTGGCATATAGAAACCAAGTTGAGCTTGTCATTCAACCGAGAATGACAAGCTACAACAAGTGTACAAAATATACCAAGCCCAGAGGAGATTTGAGATAGCT